>PVJI01030809.1:0-13750 GCA_004026765.1 Micronycteris hirsuta
AATCATGTAGTCCCGAACTACATGATTCATTGAGCTGCTTAAAGTAGTGTAACTCTTGTTTAAAAAGAAAAGGTAGGTAGGAGAAGTGAAAACAATTTGGAGGAAGCTAAATCCACAAGTGAAGGACAGTGATGTCTGTTAAGTTAGTGGGGAAATGTCTTTGATTATATGTTCTGAGTGCAAAAATCTTTAGGAGAGTTATATTAGAGCTAGCTGTCTCTTGAATAACAATATGTCACTAGCTGCATGGAAATTTTAAAGTATCACAAATACTTCTTGACAAACACACAAAAATTAAAATCTTCTCTAGGTTATACAGTGGACAGTATTTGTATTGGTATCATGAATCCAATGTCACCACAAACCACATAAATGATATAGTTCAAAAATTCATAAATCTTTCTCAAGGGGACATGAAAAACTAAACTCGTATCAGCCTAAGTCTGATAAACTTATTACCTGGCATAGTGTCCATCTGATTGATACCCCAAGGTCTCTATGAAAAAAGATGGAAGTTTAAATCACAATTTGCAAGACCAAAGTTTCTGAACCAATTGATTCCTGACTTACAAATAGTAATCTGCAGGACTTCAAGTCTCCCACTACTTTTTCATAGGCCATTACAGATTTTTGGCTGATTTAAATCCAGCGGTCTGGTCCATTGCCTACCATGTGAATACCTTTCTCCTTTACTTTTGTGTAAAAACTGCTACCTAAATACAGTCTGTAGAGTTTGCTCTACATTCTTTCAGTGTTAGACTTGGAACATAAATTGTCGGCTCTGGATCCTGTATTTCTGTACCCCAATTTTTATAACATGATGAACAAGAGTTCTTTTAAGCACATAAATTTAAAATTTCATAAAAAAATTGGAGGTGTGCTATGAGGGTGGGAATTAATAAGAGATTTGGACTAGTCTTGTTACTAGAAATAAAAGAGAATAAATATTTTTTCTGGTGGAGAAATTATACTCTCTCTTCCTGAGAGCCATGTGACATTTATTTGTTTTT
Organism: Micronycteris hirsuta; assembly: GCA_004026765.1. Taxonomy (NCBI): domain Eukaryota; kingdom Metazoa; phylum Chordata; class Mammalia; order Chiroptera; family Phyllostomidae; genus Micronycteris; species Micronycteris hirsuta. Next base: position 1,011 of record PVJI01030809.1, read on the forward strand.
ACGTTAAGAAATAGGAAACAGAAAACATTTTCTTTGATAAGTGTAAGGGTATGTGGAGAAAGAAATGCTGAGTCCCAGAATACAAGGAAGCAGAGGGAAGTAACACTCATTGAGAACTAATGTGTATGACACTGTGGCAGAAGTTTTGCAAACACTGTAGCAGGGTGTCAACCTTTTGGTGTCTCTGGGCCACACTGGAAGGAGAAGAGTTGTCTGGGGCCACACATTAAATACATTGTGACATGTAATCACAGAAAACAATCTCATAATGTTTTAAGTAAATTTTACAATTTTATGTTGCGCTACATTCATAGCCACGCTGAGCTGCATGTGGCCCGTGGGCTGCACTTTGGACATGCCTGCTAATGTTTTTTTTTTTAAAATGAAATTTTTTCACATTCAATAATACCACCTTTTTTTTTTTTTAAGATTTTATTTATTTTTAGAGAGAAGGGAAGGGAGACAGAGAGGGAGAGAAACAGCAATGTGTGGTTGCCTCTCACATGGCCCTCACTGGGGACCTGGCCTGCAACCCAGGCATGTGCCCTGACTGGGAATAGAACCAGGACCCTTTGGTTCCCAGCCTGAGCTCAATCCACTGAGCTACACCAGCCAGGGCCTTGCCTGCTAATGTTTAAACAGGACGAGAACCCTATAGATTAGGGAACTGAGCTTTAGAGATATATTTACATAACATTCTCCCGTTTATCCCATATGCTTTGGTCTACAACTACCAAAATATGTGATTCAAACTTATACATGAAGATTAACATTGCATGAAGTCCAAAGTTAAGCATGGGCTTAGTACTGATTGATTCAAGGAACTACATGTTATGGAGGACTCAGGATCTTTTGGTCTCTCTGTGCAAACATACGCAGTTTGGCCTTCACCCTAAAGCAAGTTCCTCGTGGCTCTAGGATGCACGCCAGTGACAAATGAGCTTTAAGCTTCCTCATTCATATGCAGGAGAATGAGAGAGAACATTGCCTCTGGAGGCCTTCCTGGAAGAGCAAGGTAGATTCTTTTGAGAACCCTTCAACATAGCAGCCTTTTCCTTGAATTTCATTGGTCTAAACCCATCTAATCTCACAGGTAGCCCGCTGAGGGCTGTCACACTTACACTGTGGTGCGTTTAGAAAGAATCTGTAGTCATTTCCCTGCATCACCCTTTCCCTGTTGTATTTCCATACCAAGGTCTCAGAGTGAAGTAGTTGTCCGACATCATGATTTTCAAGCTCAAAATCGTTTTTCTTTCAATACTTTATTTAATTTGTACATATTCTTTTTTCATCCCTGTATTGTTTAAAACAATATGCTCTAGGTTCTGTAAAAATCTTAAATTTAAATGTGTTAAGTCATATTATGTAGAATTTGAAAATAATATTCAAAAGGTATTTTCTTATCATTTCTCATTTTCCCATAGTTCTCGCCTACTCTTCTTCTGAGAGAAAATTTTAATTCAAGCTTTTGTTTTCTTATGCATCGTTTTCCTTCAGACTGTTTGTTTGGTTAGTCCATGGAAGAATTTGAACACTCAGTAAATATTTTTGAAAAGTAAATGTTTTCTATTTTGAAGGGGATAAATTAAGTAGAATTTCCAGATCTAAAGCTCTGAGTTATAATCTTGGACTTGCTCCAGAATTAATCTCTTATCAGCATCATAAGTAACCATTTTCTTAAATAATTTATCAACTATGCTCCCACGTGACTGTTTTAAAACCTTCTTTATTTTCCTTAACTTTTCATTATCGGGACTTAGAGAAAATAGCATAAAAATGTCCCATACATACATAACCCAGCTTCAACAATTGTCAGCATTTTCCCGATTGACTTTAAAGTTTCCACCATACTCACCCCCCACCGCCAGATGTTGTCATTTCACCTGTAAATAAATTTGTTTGTATGGAGTTCTTGTTAAAGGGTAAATATTATGCAAGAAAAATATTAAAATAACTATGACAAGCACAGTTATCCCAGTAGAAATGCTCATGCAGTTCAGAGGGAAGCAGCCTCCACAGCTTTCTAGTTCCCCAGAGTTACAAGTCCTGACATGTTCACAGTGGGGTTTTGGTCATGCACCTGAACTGCCATGTCCTCAGTTTTCACTTCTAAAGTGGACACTTAAAAATGTCTTTTACTTCAGAGAAAAATGCTAGGTTGTTATAAGGATGCAGTATAGAAAGAATGCAAATTGACTTTGTAAACCTCAGATAGAAAGCATTAGACACCTTGTATAGAGCCTTCAGAATGGTAAGCACCAAATGAATTTGTGTTAAGTGAAAGGACAAGTATGTAAAAAGTCAATTAAAGACATTTTCACAAGGCTGTATAAAAATTATGAACTTGAGTCACTTCACCAAATGTTTTGTTCAATTGACACTGAATGGGTAGCTATTTAGAAATGAGAATTGGCTATACAGACTGTCTGGAAAAAGTCCAGCTATTGTTAATGTGACAGAATGGTTTGCATGACATCAATGTAACCTGGCAGCCAAGGAGAGTGGACTGGAATGCACATGTGTGAACAATGACAACTTCATTTTACTAGTCAGTGGGGGTGATAGATGATGTTGAGTGAGCATGCGCACTGTGTGGCTGTCATATTCAAAATAACTGAGTGAGTGGAGCAATGAATTCCCATCAAATTTTGTTTTAAACTTGAACATTCCTCTGCAGAAACTATTCAGATGATTCAGAAGGCTGCAACTATGGACAACTTCAACAGAGCATGCGCCCACTCATGCATCACGTCTTGTGCAGAGTGTTTTGGCAAAACATCCAATTACCCAGGTGACTCAGTCCTACAGCCCAAATTTGGCACATTGAGACTTCTAGCTTTTTCCAAAACTAAAATCACTTTTGAAAGGGAAGAGATTTCAGACTGTCAGTTGGGTGCAGAAAATATGATGGGGCAGCTGATGGCAATTGGGAAATTTGTGTGAGGTCCCAAGGTGCCTACTTTGAAGGGGACCGAGGCATCACTGTCCTATTACAATGTTTCTTGTGTCTTCTGTCTTCTTCAATAAATGTTTCTATTTTTTATATTACATGGCTGGATATCTTCTGGGCAGACTTTGTATACTTTATATAAAGTATATCTTTCGATCACTTGACAATTTAGTCTTTTGGCTGTGAAGCACCATATAATTGACAGACATTTTTACTTTTGATTTTGATGCTTTATTATTATGTAGTAATAGTACAAAAAATGTGATGCTTTGTATACTACTGCTTAGGCTAAAGGTCTGAGTTTTGCATTTAGTTTACAACCTGTAAACTACACACAGTGTGTTTAGGACATATTGCTGCTTGACATGGTGACTAAATGGGTCTCCTCACATGGACTGCTATTGATCATGGTAACCACAGTGACTATTTGTAAGAAATTATGTTTTTATTTAATTATTTTTAAAAAATTCTATTTTATTGATTATGTTATTACAGTGGTCCTAATTTCCCCCTCTTTGTCTCCCTCCACCCCTTATTCCCTCATTCCCTCAGCATCTCCTATTCCCTCGGGCAATCCCCACACCTTTGTTCATGTCCACAGATCATGCAGATAAGTTCTTTGACTACTCCCTTTCCTATACTGTACTTTACATCCCCATGGCTATTCTGTAACTACCTATTTGTACTTCTTAATCCCCTCACCCCTTCACCCATATCCCTATATCTCTCTCCCATCTGGCAGCCATCAAAACACTCTCCATGTCCATGATTCTGTCTCTGTTCTTCTTGTTTGCTTAGTTGGTTTTTTAGATTCAATTTTTGATAGATATATATTTATTGCCATTTCATTGTTCATGGTTTTGATCTTCTTTTCTTAAATAAGAGCCTTAACTTTTCATATAATAACAATTTGGTGATGATGGACACCATTTTTTTTCTTGTCTGGGAAGCTCTTTATCTGCCCTTTGATTCTAAATGATATGTTTGCTGGGTAGAGCAATCTTAGCTGTAGGTCCCTGATTTCCATGACTTTGAATATGTCTTGCCAATCCATTCTAGCCTGCAAAGTTTCTTTAGAGAAACTGTCAGTCTTATGGGAACTCCTCTGTAGGTAATCAACTGCTTTTCTCTTGCTGCTTTTAAGGTTCTCTCTTCATCTTTAAACTTTGGCATTTTAATTATGATGTATCTTGGAGTGGGCTTCTTTGCATCCATCTTGTTTGGGACTCTCTATGCTTCCTGGGCTTGCATGTCTATTTCCTTTGCCAAATGAGAGAAATTTTCTTTCATTATTTTTTCAAATAGATTTCCATTTTCTTTCTCTTTCTCTTTTCCTTCTGATGCAAATGTTGGACCTCTTGAAGTTGTCCAAGAGGCTGCTTATACTACCCTCATTTTTGAAAATTCTTTTTTCTTCTTGTTTTTCTGATTGGTTGTTTTTTTTTGCTTCCTTTTTTCCAAATCATTGATTTAATTTTTGGCTTCATCCACTCTACTGCAGTTTCCCCATAAATTGTTCTTTATTTCTATTAGCGAATCCTTTGTTTCTGACTGGATCTTTTTATGTTCTGAGGTCCTTACTAAGTTCCTTGAGCATCCTTATAACCAGTGTTTTGAATTCTGCATCTGATAGATTGCTTATCTCCATTTTGTTTAGTTCTTTTTCTGGAATTTTGACCTGTTCTTTCATTTGGGTCATGTTTCTTTGTCTCCTCATTTTGGTAGCCTCCCTGTGTTTGTTTCTATGTATTAGGTGGAGCTGCTTTGACTCTGTGTCTTGGTGGTGTGGCCTAATTTAGTAGGTATCCTATAGAGTTCAGTGGCACAGCCTCCCCTAATACTCAAGCTGGGTACTCAAGATGTGTCCTTTGTGTGGGCTGAGTACATCCTCCCCTTGTAGTTGAGCCTTTATTGTTTTTGGCAGGTCATAGGAGGGATTTACACAGGCCCATCAGTTTCAAGGACTGGCTGTGAGTGACCACTGACCATTAACCTCCACCCTCCGTGGAGGATCGGCCGGGCAGGGGCAGAATGGTGGTGTTCCAATGTGATTGGTAGCTGTCCACTGGGTGGGCAAGCTCTGCATTTTCCCAGGTGGTACCATCCAAGGTCAGCTCCCACTTTATTTCTGCCCAGGGCCAACCTGTATGTGGTATAAAGCAGTCTGAGATGGCTGCTACTTGTGCTTGGCTTGGAGATTCCCAGGCAAAGCCAGGCTGTGAAATTAGGTTGGCTCCTGTTGTGTTGGGCCTGGGGCTTACTGAGGCCAGCTGTTGCTTGTTTGATAGGATTTAGAAAAATGTGAAACATGAGTCAAGACCAGCCATTCATATGGAAAAGTCAGGGTTAACACCTTGGGTGGGCCTGTACTTTGGATGGGATGGTGTCTCAGAGAATCTCCAGGGCAGGGCAACCAGTGTTAGCCAGGTTTATGGAGTCTCAGATACAACACCTGCCTGCTGGCTGTGTAGCTCTGTGTGGAGAGGGCTCAGAAATAGGACAATGGCTTCTGCTCACCTTTCAGCCTGGGAGAAAGTTATCCTCCAGCTCCCACCCTGATGCTGGATACTTCAATACCTTCTTGTATGCTGCTTGTGCCTTTCAAGCTGCTACTCTGGTGCTGGTACTCAGAGAGAGTGCCAGTTTGGGACTCCAGGGGTTTCTTCCACTGATTCAATCTCCACTGGATTTTGCAGCCAGAAGTTATGGCTATGGGGACTTATCTTTCTGGACAGTAATCTTGGGCTGTGGGGCCTGTGTGGAGCTGCAACTCCTCGCTCCCAAGATATCCCTTCTGAATTCTTATCTACCACACCCGGATGTGGGAGCAGCCGGGTTTGCATCTCTGCCTCTCCTATGAGTGTGGATGGATGTGGTCACTTTAATTCCATAGTTGTCAGACTTCTGGTCACCTTGATTTCTGATGGTTCTGAGTGATTGTTGTTCTGTATTTTAGTTGTAATTTTGATGTGGTTGTGCAAGGAGGTGAGCAGTGTTTACCTATGCCACCACCTTGACCGGAAGTCTGTTTTTATTTCAATGAAAATTTGGACTGATTTGGTTAAACTCAGTTCAATTAGACACAAAATATTGAATTTTGTGTCTTTGGAGAGTATCATTTTGTTGTGGATGTGAGAAATGTGAAGATGAAAATGTCATAGGCACTGTCCTTTAAAAGCTTGTAATCCTGTCATAGGTAAAAAAATATGCAAAAACGTACACTGTTAGAATAAAATAAGTACTTTGAGGTATTGAATTCAGACAAAAGATGAGTGGGGAAAATATTGGACTTTGGGCTGTAATTTGTATCAAAAGCCTGGAAAACTCAAATATAGGTAATATATTTTATTACCTTGACAGACTACCAAAAAAAAAAAAAAAAAAAGAAAAGAAAAGAAACAATTATGAAGTCTAAAACAATTAACTTAGATTTTCTCATTCTTCTATTGATAAACACACAGGAAGTTTAATAATATGTATAGTGTTATAGTTGATGATAGAAAAAAATAAATAAAAATAAAAGAAATGAGGGTTGAAATCAGCAGTTTTCCTAAATGTACTCTATTTAATACAATAAACAATTTCTGTTGGGAAACATACATAGCATTATAGTCAGCTTTTTAGTCAAAGCAACTGTTTTCATGATTGGTGTAAGGTCTGCTGAATTCAGATTTCCCAAAGAACTTTTTCAGGCACCATGGTGTTGCTCATTTTATCACACTGTAATACTCAATTGTCTGTATAAACCATAAGAGGTTTATAGCATCTAATAAATGGAGCTGACAGGATTTAAGGCCTTTGCTCTCATCACTCTAGTGCTATGTAATACACCATGTAGAACCTGATAATTTATCTTTTCCTGTTTAAAAAATGCTAGTGGGGAATTTGTGAGTGTATTATAGCCACATTGCGAGAACCCGAGCGAAATTCCCATGGTTGTGAAGGGATGGTGAGGGATACGTAACACCCAACACTTTTTTTTTTAAAGACTTTTTAAAAAAGATTGTATTTATTAATTTTTAGAGAGAGGGCAAGGGAAGGAGAAAGAGAGGGACAGAAATATCAATGTGTGGTTGCTTCTCCTGTGTACCCCCTAGGGATCTGGCCTGCAACCCAGGCATGTGCCCTGACTGGGAATCAAACTGGCTATCCTTTCGTTCACAGGCCTGTGTGCAGTCCACTGAGCCACACCAGCAAGGGCCCACCCAACAATTTTAGTGTACATAATTTATATTTTTGCCCTAAGGAATACACACCACCTAGGCCATAGTGGGAGAAAGGGTCTCCTCTGCCCCTCACCCAGATGCTCCCCTCAGTGCAGGCTGCTTCTTCCCTGGAAAAGCCCTGGAACTTCCTGGGGTCAGCTCTGTACAGTGTTCCCTCTTCAGTTCCCTCTTTCCAGAAAGCTGCTAGCTAAGTGGGGTGGGGCGAGCATGCAGGTCTGTGTCTTGTGTTTCCTTGGCCACACACTCTTTGGGACCACCCTCCGCTTTCTGGAGTTGTAATACAGTGCTGTCAGAAATACGGAGCACCTTGCTCTCCCCAACCATCTTCACAGCTGCATTTTGTGAGACAGTAAGGGGAGGATCATTCTTATTATACAGATAGAGTCAATTGATTTCCATTCAAGGGTGAGTCATGTTTGCTTTAAATGGTACATAATCAATGCCCATTCTACTAAGACAGTCTGTATGCTCTTGTGATGAATTGCTTTTAATTTTGCCCTGACAGTTTGTGGATAATTCCTCAAAGGTGACATTACCTTGTTCATCTAAAACTGGGAATTTTAGATATATAGCCAGATGGCAATGTACTGACATTAAATCACACTCATTTGAAGAAGTATAAAACTAACATTTTAAATTATCCACACTAGCTTTCACATTGTTCTAATCAAAGAAGGTAATGCATGGAAAGGTACTAATAAGATGCATGGAATCAGAGAAAAAGGCCATTCAATTGGTAAGTGAATTTTTATATAAGGTTGAATCATAGTGATTACAATTGAATCACAAAGAGTAGATTAGGAAGTAAGTTTCAAAACACCATTTACAGTTGAGACAAATTGTCTTTCACTTCAATTTTATTTAAGAATTACATTTTCCATTTGGTACAAAATCACAAAAACAAACCAATTTATCAGAAAAGTATGAAAAATGTTCACTCAAGCCCTGATGGTTTATAAAGGTATGTATTTTTTCCTTTACTCCATTTTATACAACTGAATAGAAGTAAAGAACTATATTGCTAGATAAACAGTGTAGGAAACCATTGAACTTTATATAGATTCTATTTACACTTAATGTCATTATCTGAATAGAGGATTTTGAATTTGAAAGAAATGTTAGAAATTATCTAACCAAACACCATTATTTTACAAGTAAAGAAAAAGTGGCTAAGAGATATTAAATGGCTTAACCCAATAGCACAGCAGGTAAGACAGACATAACTAATATCTGATTTCGTGACTGCTACTAATGTAATTTCTACCATGTAATTCATAAAGCTATTGTATTTCTTGCATGGTTTTTTTTTTTGAAAATATTTTATTTATTTATTTTTTAGAGAGCGTGGAAAGGAAGGAGAAAGAGAGGGAGAGAAACATCAATATGTGGTTGCCTCTCACACGCCCCCTACTGGGGGCCTGTCCTGCAAGCAGGCATGTGCACTGACTGGGAATCAGGGTGGCATTCAATCCACTGAGCCACACCAGCCAGGGCATATTTCTTACATGTTTTAAATAGCTGCTACTACAATATTTATTTGACACATTTATTTGAGCTTTTGAATTTCTTGAGAAACCTGGTATACTGTCTAAACTGGAAAACCAAATGTTGTTATTCATTAATTCAAAATATATTTATTATATCCTTACAAGATAAAGCCCAAACTTTACACAACTATGCACACAAGGAAGTAAGATTAAAAAATTGAAAGCATACAATGACACTGGGACATGATATATAATACAATAAGATATATAGTGTTATCATTACACAGCATGGGCCAATCTTGGACAGAGAGGGGTGGGTTGTATAATGAGGTGAATTTTAAGATGAGTCCAGAATGATTAGCAGTGGTTACCACCACAGTGAAGAGGATTACAACAACAATGTCCCAGGATTGGGAGCAAAGTGTGGATCAGAGGGTGCCAAGCCTTAGTAGAAAAACTGTATGGTGTTTTTGCTTTCAAAGATGTGTTGAGACTGATTTTGCTGAAACTGAGTGAATGCAAGAGAAGTGAGTAGAGAAGTAAGCAGTGTCAGATAATACTTGGACTTTAAACTGAGGGAAATAGAAATCTATCGAAAGATCTTAAGGAGCAGTTACAAAGTTCACTCTGGTTGAAAGGCTGGCACTGGCATCACTGGACAGAGCGATTGTCTTACTACGTGATTTTCTTGCTTTAAATCATGCAGTGGCTTTCACTCTCTGTAGTACAGAGTCGAATCACCCTTACAAAGGTTATAGGAATCTGTCTCTGTTTTTATAACCCTGACACCAAATTTCAGCCACGCTAGAACAGAATGTTTCATGCTAAGAAGACTGACTTCTAGAACATTGAAAATGGTGCTTCTTGCCTTGAACACTTCTTTTCCTCTTTGTCCAGTCAGCACTTACTCATCTTTTAAGCTTTAGCTCAAATGCTGCTTCCTCCAGAAAACCTTCCCTGAAATCACTCAGTCCCGCTCCAAGCTGGTTTTCATCTATTTTGTGTCTTCACTCCCTCCCCATACTATCACTATCATATCATCCTCATCTTATAATATGATTGCATTAAAGTGCTTATGTTCTTAAAAAATTGAATGTGAATAATGCCTGCATGATGTTACATGAAATAAGAATAATTAAGCTCATATTGATGGAAAATGGTGCTGTGATCCCAAGTTTACTTATTTTTCTCACCATTGGCTGTGAATTCTGTTCAATAAATGCTTCTTGAATAAATGGATTAGAGTGGCATGCAGCTGGGACGTGAGATCAATATGAGTTGGTTACAGATGTAATAAAGGCCCTGACCTAAAGAGTGGCAGTGGGGTTGACTGGAAATGGATGGGCTCGAGATGGAAGTGGAGGAAGTAGACAAAGGGGAAGAACTGACCGGACTGGAGATCAGTTGTGAAGGATAGTGGCATAACAGTGGTTGACCTTCAGGTTTTTGGCTTGTGCAATAGCTTTATAATGGTACCAATCACTGAAATAGGGAGCCCAAAGGCCTAGTACCTATAGAAGGTCAAGTTGATGACTTTAGTTTTATTCATGTTGCATTTTTAGGCCTGAAGGATCTACAAGTAAAAATATGTTTGAGACTGTGGTAGAAGGTCTGGAGCTCTTCACGGTAATTTGGTGTGAGTCGCTGGCATGGGAGTGGGGGGGAGGTGTATTAAGTGACAGGAAAAGACTGACATGCAACCTGAGAAACGCAAACATTTTGGGATTAGGAGAAGAGTAATGAAACTACACAGGTGTAGTGAGGTAATAACAGTTAACATTTGTTGTAGGCTTACCATATACAATAGACAACACCAAATGTTATACCATTTAATCAATCTGACAACACAGTGAAGTTTATTTCCCTATTTCTCACTTTCTCTTTCATATTTTATAGCTATAAAAATAATATATACACTTGTATAAAATTCGCCATGATACAAATACATAATTTAGAAGGTAACCTTACTATATAATCCATTCCACAAAACAACTTTTTGCAAAGTTTAGTGCAGGTTCCTCTAACTTTTCCTACTCTCTACACATTTATTGATATTGATGATTTTTTTTCTTAAAGGACTGTGTTATTTTTGTGTAATTTAATACTTCCAGATGATTAAAACTGACTTATTTTATATTTTAAAATAGCTCCTGGTGTTCCATTGTTTGGATACAATAAGTGGTCCAAGTAGTGCTGCAATGAGTCATCTTTACAGTGAAGAAAACTGGGCTTATAGGTAAAAATTACCCAAAATACAACTGTCAAGGAAAAATGGTTTAAGTGGTGGAAACAAAACTCATAAGAGAGAAGCCCAATAAACATCAGATCATGGAAGCTTAAAGATGACTGGATAATATGACAATAAAGAGGTGGATATTAAGAGTACAAATGCTACAGAGATTAATATTTAGGAAGAATTTAATAGTGAAAACCACTGATGTGTGATGAGTACAACTTCATCAGAACAAGTCAGAGGGCCCAGGAGAGGGTGACTGGAGGGTGACTAGGAGGAAATAGTGATTCTATTGATTTTTTTGAATTTTTATTTCTTTTCAGTTATAGCTGATACACAATAATATATTAGTAGTTTCAGGTGTGCAGCATAGTGATTATCCATTTAGATATCTTACACAGTGACCATCTCAACGAGTCTAGTGCCCACTTGACAGAGTTGGTAATTTTAAACAGCCTTTTCAAAAAATTTAAAGGGGCAGAGAGGAAAGGAGATGGTAGAGAGATTTATTAGGCTAAAGAACCCTATAAGCCCGGCTGGTGTAGCTCAGTGGATTGAGCGCGGGCTGGGAACCAGAGGGTCCCGGTTCGATTCCCAGTTGGGGCACATGCCTGGGTTGCGGGCCAGGTCCCCAGTGAGGGCCATGTGAGAGACAACCATACATTGCTCTTTCTCCCTCCCTTCCCCTCTCTCTAAAAATAAATAAATAAAATCTTTATTTTTTTTATTTTTTTTTAAAGATTTTATTTTTATTTATTTTTAGAGAGAGGGGAAGGGAGGGAGAAAGAGAGGGAGAGAAACAGCAATGTATGGTTGCCTCTCACATGGCCCTCACGGGGACCTGGCCTGCAACCCAGGCATGTGCCCTGACTGGGAATCGAACCGGGACCCTTTGGTTCCCAACCCGCACTCAATCCACTGAGCTACATCAGCCAGGGCAAATAAATAAAATCTTTAAAAAAAAAATTTAAAAAGAACCCTATAAGCAAACTCTTTTTGAAATTCAAGTCCATTTTGATAACTAATCAAAATATTTTCCTTTGATTTGTAATTGGATGACTATAGAAGCATCAGAGAGTTTGAGTGTTTGTATAACTAAAGACAGAAATCATACTAAATAAAGTGTATCACAAACCTTGACCTGCATATAAAGGTAACCAAAGTATGTGCATGATTGAAGCAATTCAAATTTCTTTCTTCCTTTAAAGCCTATTATGAGACATTTAAGACATAACAATAGTCAGAATATTATGAGAAAACCCTTTTACCCATTATACCTACTAAAAAATAAGATGATGACAAATTTCTTAAAGCCCCATGATATCTCTCTTTGCTCTTATCTCTCTGTCTTCACCTGAACAGTTGCCAATATTATACATTTGGTGACTTCTCTGCAAGTGGTAACATTTTTTTCTAGGAATACAATCCCATTTTGTCATTTTCATGGAAGTAAAATGACATCTAATAGGGATTAGTATAATGTTGATCTATTATTTGACACTATAAGACATGCTCAATTTTGAAAGGTTTAAAATACATTCTTATACAAGTAGTAAAATGAACTTTAGAAGATGATTTAAGCCACACCAGCTCAGTTAATTTTCATGTAAACTAGATAGTCTGGGCATTCTAATAAAAAATAAAGCTTATAAGATAAGCTAAAGCTTTTGCTTTGACTGATGACCATAATTTCATGCCATTTCCTATTCTCATGGTGTCTAATGCAATATTTTATGCTGAAAATGATTTTTCTCTGGGTTAAGTCTCATAGGCTAAAGCACCAGTCTTCCTTGTGAATTATGCTGTTCATTTGGTTGGGAGGATGTGCTGTTTATAAAAGTGAG
>PVJI01030810.1:0-13778 GCA_004026765.1 Micronycteris hirsuta
ACGGATGCAAACCTTGTGAATTTTCAGCTGTTTCCCCCTAATGTGCAGATTTATCACTACTTTTCCCATAGGTTTTTAATGTATTTTTATTATTCAGTTCAAATTACTTTTTAACTCCAATTGTGATTTATTTTGAAGGTTATTCAGAAGTATATTTCATCACTTTTAAATGTAAGAACTTTCTAGTTACCTTTTATAAATGATTTCTAGATTATCTACAATGAGAGCAAGAAACATACTTCATATAATTTCAATCCTTTGAATTTTTTTGGAAACTTTCTTCATTACAATATGGTCGATGTAAAAAATGTTCCAAGCATGCATCTCTGGTGCCATCTCGTGTTCATTTTTGAAATATCACCTTTGTGCAGGTTGGCAGGAAAAGTTGTGTATACTCGGTTATCTGTGAATGCTGAATCTGATTTGCTGCTCATGGTGTTTCTTACATCCTTACTGAATTTTTTGAGGTGCTCTCTTGTTTGTGAAAGAGGTATGCTCTATTCCTGATGAGAGAGGCTTGTTAAATCTATTATGATTATAAATTTTTGTTTGTGTCTTTGTTCTATATAATTTAAGTTTATGATATCAAGTACACGGTGAATTTGGATCTTCCTGGTAAATTAATCCTATTGATAAATTCATCTCTAGTCATGCTTTTTAGCTTGAAGTCCACTGCATGTGATTATGTAGTTTTCATGTGGTTTATGCTTGCATAATACAGAGTGGGACAAAAATAGAGTTAGAGTTGTGAGTACAAGAAACAAAGTTTATTGTTGTCTTATTATTTAATAATCATGATATTATTTTCCATGTGAACAACTGTAAAGCTGCTTCTGTACCATCCTGTGTATCTTTTCCCATTCTTTCATTTGCAGTCTTTTTGTACCCTATGTTTTAGGTAATTCATATTTTCTCCCACTTTGTCTCTGAACTTTTTCAGAGTGTTCTTTAATTTTATAAAGTATACATTACTTATGCATGTCTTCATTAAACTGTATGTCGACAAGTATAGTTGATTCCTGACTGTTTAAATGGACCACTAAAATTCAAACCTACAGATGAGGGGCGGGGCCTGTCTAAGGTCAGAGGCAGGACTGGGCTGCAGGTGAGAGGGGTGGCCAGGCCAGAGATGTGGGTGGGGTTGGGTGGGAGGCAGATTTAGGCTGGCAGGCCTGAGGGGCGGGCAGTTCTGGACGAAGATGAGCAACTATGCGGTCTGGAGGTTAGGCGTTGTTGCTGGCCATGGGTCTCCTTGGGTCACGAGGTGATGTTCATGGCCAAACGTGACGCAAGCAACACAATCCAGGGACATGAGGTGAGCTGGGTGGGGGATATGAGGTGAGGGGCTTGGGGGACAGATACAGCCAACCTATGGGGATCAGAAAAGGGGGGACCAGACTGTTTCTGGGGTATGCATCTTGGGTCACAATTTAAGTGACCACTTCCTGTGTGACCACTTTTCTATATTAATCTATATTGTATTACATTTATAGAACTTTGGTAAATGGGTATACAATGATACCCAATTTTTAATCCAAGAGCAAGATATTTTTCATTTGTTACAGTTCCTGTTTTTGGGTAGCAATTTCCAATTTTGTTCATACAGATGCTGCACATTATTGTTACGTTTATTCCCAGGGTTGTTTTTCGTTTTTTTTTTTTTTTTTACCTTTTTTGTTGCTATTGAATCCTTAACAAATTGTATCTTTAATTTACTATTTCTACATGTTTATTTCCACATGTTATTTCCCCATCACTGAACTAAATTCCATTTGTGATATTGATAGGGGACTCAAGAGTTGGAACATTTCGGTTTAAGGTAAAAAGTTATAAGCCTAGCAAGTAATGTATATGTTAAAGCTTTTGTTTCAGAAACTACAGCTAAGGCCCTTCCTGGCTCCTGGGGCACTGCTCAAGATTACCGCCTGGGGACAAGTTGGAGGCATCCAGACCTTTGAGTTCCTGGGAGAGACAGATGACCACCGCCCCTGGGAACAGCTAACTGCCCAGGACAGGAATGTTGCAGCTTCTTTCACCTAATCCTCCCTGAATCTCAAAGCCCTCACTGCACCTTGTTTATTCCCTGTTATAAAAAGTCTGGCCTAGCTGGCTGGTGTAGCTCAGTGGATTGAGCGCGGGCTGGGAACCAGAGGGTCCTGGTTTGATTCCCAGTCAGGGCACATGCCTGGGTTGCAGGCCAGGTCCCCAGTGAGGGCCATGTGAGAGGCAACCATACATTGCTCTTTCTCCCTCCCTTCCCCTCTCTCTAAAAATAATAAATAAAAAAATAAAATCTTAAAAAAAAAAAAAAGTCTGGCCTGGAAAGAGAAGGGGAGATGGTCTGTTAGGGTATGAACCCACCATCTTCTCAGATCACTGGCCATCTGAATAAAGCGCCCATAAAGATTCAATCGCTGTCACTGCTTATTGGGTTTGGTAGTGACAGGCGGCCCAAACACCCGTGTCTTTTCCGGTTTCACTATCATTTTATGCATATATACTTACAGATATGTCGATGTGCACATTTTTGTCTACTTTCTCTGGATTTAATTTACTACTTTAGGTTCCCAGTATGGGTACAAAAATTGTAAATTTTCAGCTTTTATTTCTGATAATGTGCATTTAAGGGTGAAGGTTTTTTTCATTGGTATGTAGTATCTCTATCACCATTCATTTTCAATTATTTTGTAATTGAAATTGTGGGGTTTTTTTGAGGTTGTTTATGAATGTATTACGTAACTACCAAATACAAGGACTTTCCAGAGTCCCATTTGTATTGAATTCTGGCTAAAGTGCAATGAGAACACTTAAGAAACCTTGTACGTAATTTCAATGCCCCGATGTTTGTTGAAACTGGCTTTTTATTGGCTTGGCCAAATGATAAAAACTTTTGGGAAGATGGAATTATGAAGATGCCTGAAAGATTGCAGAAAGCAGTGGAACAAAACAGTGAATACATTATTCAATAAAGTTATTGGTGAAAATGAAAAACGTCTCTTCCATTGTGTCTTTACCTAAAAACTGGATGAACCTTTTGGCCAAGCAGGTAGTAGTGTTCCTAGTGTGCATCTCTGCTGCCATCTCATGGACATTTTGGGAATAACATGTTAGTGGCAGGTGAGCAGGACAAGTAAGTGGTCGACTATAGTAGAATATCAACGAAGGTTGATTGCAATGTTATTTAGATGTGCATTTAGTAACTTAAATGTCAGGACTTACTAGTTACCTTTCGTTCCTGATTTCTATATTAACAGTAATGACAGTCAGAAATATACTGTATATAATTTCAGTCCTTTGAAATTTGTTAAAACTTGCCTTAGCACAGGATGGTCCCTTTGAAAATTGTCCCAAGTGTGGCTCTCTGCTGCCATCTTCTGTGTCACTTGGGAATAACAGCTTCATGCAGGCCAGCAGGGAAAGTCATTGGCGATAGTGAATTATCTATATCTACTAAGGGTTCATGAAAAGTGTATTTTATTCCATTTAATTGAAAGGATGTTCTAGTTACCTTTTTTTCTGAGTTCTACATTAGCAGCTATGAGGGTGAGACATTTTCTATAATTTCAGTCCTTTGAAGTTGGTTGAGAACTGATGGATGGTACAATATGGTCATTTCCAAAATGTTCTAAGTGTGCATACTGCTGCCATCTCGTGGGCATTTTGGGGAATGACACCTTAGTTAAATCAGGAAAAGTGGTTGATTCCAGTGGAATATCAATGACCGTTGATGGCAGTGGTATTTAGAAGTGTATTTCAAAACATCTAAGTGTAAGAAGTCTCTAGTTACCTTGAGACTGGTTTCCAGATTAATGGCCAAGGGAACAATAAACGTGATTTATGCGACATTTGTTGGAACTGGCTTTATAGTGTAATGAAGTTGTTAAAAGTTGCAGGTGTGCTTCAGAATCGTTTGTCATTGGCTATGCCTGTTGCAGCTCCCTTAAACAACGCGGAGGTAAAATTTATTCATAATTTTTCACTAAGAGGTACAAACAAAAGTAAAATATAAGCGCCATCTTTGTATGTATGTGCCCTTCTGGACACGTCCACAGGCTCATTTCCTCCATTTTGCCTGGACTTTGTTTACCCTTTTAGATTTCCTCGTATGGGTGCAAAAGTTGTGCATTTTCAGCTTCTGTTTCTAATGTGTGCATTCAAGGGTGAAAATTTCTCAGGTTTTGGTCTGTAGCATCTTCAGCATCATTCAGGTCAAGTTACTTTGTAACTCAAATAGTGGTTCATTTTGGAGGTTCTGTAGGAGTCTATTTCAGAAGTTCTGTACAACAGAAGTTTCTCCTCATCCATTCCCTGTAAATGCTAGCTTAAGTGCTATTAGAGCAGAAACCATATTTTATAGGATTTCGATGGTTGAACTTGCTTTAAATGGGGTTGTCCAAAATGTCAGTTCGGTCCCCCACAACTACACCACCTCTGTGTTGCCCCCACCATGTCACCTGGTGCTGGTCTTGCATACTTGCTTTTAATGTCATTCGAAACTGTTTTGTTAGACAGTACGTGACAGCTGTCATATCTCTGTGGGATAAAAAATCTCATCACAACTGGTGAATGTGTGTGTGGCCCTTTTCTCACTGAAAATGCATGAGCATAAGGAACATTTTTAGCCCCTTAGGCTGTGTGATTTCAAGAAAGGTACAAGTGCAACTGTAAGGCTAGAAAAGATGCTTGGTGTGTCTGGAGAAGATGCTGAGACTGATGGAACATGTGAGAAGTGGATTGTAAAGATCCATGTGGGAGATTTCTCATGCGCAGTTGCCCCACAGGTAGGCAGACCAGGTGCAATGGAGAGCCATCCAGGGCAGACAGTAACAGAGGACAGACCACGTGATGGCACTCGGGGAGACAGGCAACATACTCAAAGTATGCCGCAGCTTGGTTATGTTAATCTTTTTGACACTTGGGTTCCGCAGAAGTCAAGTGGGTGGTGGGGGACCCTTCTTGACTGAATTTCCACATACGGTTCTCTACTGAAACACAAGGGAAACGTTCTGTTTCCAAGACAAGTTGTGAGGGGATGAACCGTTGATATTAGATAATAATGTGGAACAGGAGATATTGAGGGAAGCACAGGAACACCCAGCAGCCCCTCCAAAGGGCGGCGTTCGTCCAAAGGAGGTGATATTGCATCTGTGGTGGATTCCCCAAGGAGTCCTGCAGTGGGAGCTCCTTGCAGAAACCCAGCGGACTTCTCCCAACAATTACTGATCCCTGTCACACCAAGTGAAAGGCACCTGAGGGAAAACATCCAGAATTTGTCGGAGAAGATGGGGAAGCTTCAGGAGAAGGCAGGAGCGCACAAGTTTCTCTTTGGTGACCAGGGAAAAACTGTTCCAGCCTGGCTGGGCGGTCATTATTCATCTGAAGTACTCACCAGAGCTTGCACCTCTGCATGGCCCTTTAGTTCGGTCTTTGCGAATTTGTCTTATTGGAGAGAAATGTCCATTCCCTGGAAGACTGCAAAAGACACCTACCTGGAAGAGTTCTCTGCTCTGAAAGATAATAATGTTGTAGGACAATGGAACAGTGAAGTTGCTTGAAAAGTGGCAGAGGGCAGTGGAACAAAACGGTGACAACATTGTCCAGTAGTTGTTCAGTCACGTTGTCTGGGGGAAAGGGAAAATTGTCCCCGTCATGGCATCTGATGGTAAAAAGCAAATGAAATGTTTGTCCAAGCCAGTAGTATGCTGTGTTCCAAGTGTTGGTCTTTGCTGCCATCTCGTGGCTATTCTGAGGAATGACACCTCAGTACAGGTCAGCAGGAAAAGTGGTTGATTCCAGTGAAATTCAATGACTTTTGATGGCAGGGGTATTTAGAAGTGCATTTGAAAACGTCTAAATGTCCGGACTGTCCAGTTACCTTGTCACTGGTTTCCAGATTAATGTCCAAGAGAGCAATAGACATGTTTTATGTGACATTTCTTGGATCTGGCTGTGTAGCGTGATAGAGGCATGTTTCTACAAGTTCCAGGTGTGCTTGAAAATCATTTGTAATTTGCTTTGTCTGTTGCAGAATCCTTAAACAAGGAGAAGGTAAAATTTATTTAAAATTCTCTACCAAGAGGTAAAAAAAGTAAAGTAATATACAAGTACTTTCATTTTACATACATTCCCCTCCAAACATGTTTATGGGCTCATTTACTCAACTTTGCTTAGAATGCGTTTACTATTTTAGGTTCATTGTACTGGTAAAAAGTGAAGGAACCTTCTTGTGAAGGCAATAGTGGGGTGTCTGTTCTAAATGTCAGTCTCTGCTGCCATCTCGTGGCCCTTTTGGGGAATGACACCTCAGTGCAGGTCAGCAGGAAAAGTGATTGATTCTAGTGGAATATCAATGACTTTGGCTGGCGGTGGTATTTACAAGTGCATTCAAAAACACCTAAATTTCAGGGCTGTCTAGTTACCTTGTGACTGGTTTTCAGGTTAAGGGCAAAGGGAGCGATTAATGTGTTTTATGTGACGTTTCTCAGAACTGGCTTTGTAGGATAGTAGCCAGTTTGACAAATTTCAGGTGTGCTTGAAACTCATTTGTCTTTGCTTTGTTGCAGCTTCCTTAAACAACAGGGAGGTAAAATTTATACATAATTCTGCACCAAGAGGTGCAGAAGAAAAAGCAAAGTATCAACGCTATCGGTGTATGTACGCTTATTTCCTCCACTTTGCCTGGACTTCCTTTTCCATTTTCAGTTCCTCCTGCATATGCAAACCTTGTATATTTCCAGCTTCTGCTTCTAACCTTGTGCATTGAAGGGTGAAGATTTCTTTCTCAAGAATTGGTAACTAGTATCTTTAGCATCATTCGGGTCAAGCTATCATGTAATTCAAACAGTGGTTCATTTTGGAGCTTCTGTAGGAATCTATTTCGGAAGTCCTGAACAACAGAACTGTCTGTTCATCCATTCTCTCTGAGTACTGGGTTAAATGCTATGGGAGGGAAAAAATGTACTGTATAGGATTTTGAGGCTGCAATGCTGGTTGAACCTTGCCTTAAATCGGATTGGCCAAAAGGTCTGTTCAGCCAAAAAGACTGTCCAGGGGAAAAGTCCATTTGGCCAATAAGTCGGTTTGGCTAAAAAGTCAGTTCAGCCTGCAACCCCACTTCCACTGCCACACCCCCACCCCCTCACCTGTCTCTGGTCACCCATTCTTGCCCTTAACATCACTCAAAACCGTTTTCTTAGACTGTATTGTGACAGCTACTATATCAGCGTGTGATAAAACTCATCACAACAGGTGAATGTGTGTGTGGCTGTTTTCACAGTGAAGATGCATAAACATAAGCAACATTTTTGGCCACTTAGGCGTGTCATTTCAAGAAAGGTACAAGTGCAACTGTAAGGCAAGAAAAGATTTATGGAGAAGATGCTGTGACTGATTGAACGTGTCCGAAGTGGATTGGGAAGTTTGATGCTGGAGATTTCTTGGGTGCAGTTGCTGCACGGGTAGGTAGACCACTTGCAGTGGAGAGCCATCCAGGGCCTACATGAACTGAGCACAGACCGCGTTATGGCACATGGAAGACAGGTGACATACTCAAAGTATCCAAATCATGCATGGGAAATCCTTTGTACCAGCACAGTTACATTAGTCTGTTTTAAGTTTGGGTTTCACAGAAGTTAAGTGGGGTGGGTGGAGGTGGGATTACACCCTTTTTGACCACATTTCCACATGAGATTCTCAATGAAACATAAGGAAAGTGTTTCATTTCCAAGACAAATTGTGAGGAAGAGGAAGAACTGTTGATATTTTACAATAATGTGGAATGGGAGAGATCATGGGCATATGAAGGGAACCACCACAAGCCCCTCCAAAGGAGGATCTTCAGCCTTGGCTGGTGTGGCTCAATGGATTGAGTGCCCGCCTGCAAACCAAAGGGTTACAGGTTCAATTCCCAGTCAGGACACATCCCAGTCAGGTTCAATTCAGGCCAGGTCCCCAGTAAGGGTTGCGCAAGAGGCGATGACACACTGATGTATCTCTCTCTCTCCCTCCCTACCCCTCCCTCTAAAAATTAATAAATACAATCTTTAAAAAATAAAAAGAGGATATTTAAAAAAGAAAAGGAGGGTCTTCATCCAAAGAATGTGGTAGTGTGTATATGATGGGTTCGGGAGGGAGTACTTTAGTAGAATATGCTTGCGGAAAACCAGTGGGTTACTTGCAAGAGGTACCGTGTCCAATTACACCGACTGAAAGCACCACTCCAGGGAGAGTCCGGAATTTGTCACCAGAATACACGGAAGCTTCTGGATAAGGTGAGGATATGTTTCCCTTTGGTGACCAGGTCAAAATGGTCCCAGCCTGGCTGCACAGTTGTGATTTGTACGCAGTACTCAGCAGACCTTGCAACTTCACATGGCTCTTTAGTTCGGTCTTTCCAAACTTCTCTTAATGGAGAGAAATTTCCATTCCCTGGAAGACTGCAGAAGGCACCCGGAAGAGTTCTCTGTTCCAGAAGATAACAATGTTTTGGGAAGATGGAATGGTGCAGTTGCCTGAAAGATGGCAGAGGGAGGTTGAAAAAACAGTGGAACTGTTGTTCAGTCATGTCGTTGGGGGAAAATGAGAAATGTGCCTGTCGTTGCATCTCACGGTAAAAACCAAAGGAACCTGCCCTGGTTGGTGTAGCTCAGTGGATTAGCGCGGGCTGGGAACCAAAGGGTCCAGGTTCAATTCCCAGTCAGGGCACATGCCTGGGTTGCGGGCCAGGTCCCCAGTGAGGGCCATGTGAGGAGCAACCATACATTGCTTTTTCTCTCCCTCTCTGTCTCCCTCCCTTCCCCTCTCTCTAATAATAAATAAATAAAATCTTAAAAAAAAAAAGTGGGGGAGGCCCGGCTGGTGTAGCTCAGTGGATTGAGCAGAGGCTGGGAACCAGAGGGTCTCGGTTCGATTCCCAGTCGGGGCACATGCCTGGGTTGCGGGCCAGGTCCCCAGTGAGGGCCATGTGAGAGGCAACCATACATTGCTCTTTCTCTCCCTCTCTTTCTCCCTCCCTTCTCCTCTCTCTGAAAATAAATAAATAAAATCTTTAAAAAAAAAAGTGGGGAAGTTTATTTTCCTTCAAAAAAAACAACAACAAAGGAACCTTTTGCAAAGATCAAAGTACATGTGTTCCAAATGTGCCTCTCTGCATCCCTCTGGTGGCCTATTTGGGGAATGACACCTTAGTGCAGATAAGCTGAAAAATTGGTTGGTTCCAGTAGAATATCAATGACTTTTGACAGCAATGTTAAATACAAGTGTATTTCAAAACATTTAAATGTAAGGATTATCAGATTGTGATCAGTTTCTAGATTAAGGGCAAAGGGAGCGCTGAACGTGTGTTATGTGACATTTGTTGGAACTGGCTTTTAACATAATAGAGTCAGGTTTTTACAAGGTCTAAGTATGTTTGAAAATGATCTGTCATTTGCCTTGTGTGTCGCAGCTTCTTTAAACAAGGGGAAAAATAAAATGTATTCAAAATTCCCCACTCAGAGGTAAAATGAAATTAAATGAAATAAAATAAAATAAAATAAAATCGCTATCATTTTGTGTACCTGCCCTTCTGGACACGTCTAGAGGCACGTCTCCTATAGTGTGTCTTGGCTTCATTAACTCTTCTTGGTTCTTCATATGAGTGCAACTCTTGTACAATTTGAGGTTTTCTTCCTAACACGTGTGCTAACGGGTGCAGATTTTGTTCTCAAGTTAGGTATGTAGTACGTTTCGTATCATTCAGTTCAAACTATTTTGTAACTCACATGGTGGTTCATTTTGGAGGTTCTGTAGAAGTCTATTTCAGAAGTACCAGGCAGGAGAACTTTCCAGTCACCCATTTTCAGTGAATTCTAGCTTAAGTGCTGCGAGAGCAAAACACATACTGTAATTGATTTCAATGGTGTGATTCTGGTTGAAGCTTTCTTTATACCTGGCTGGCCCAAAAGCTAGTTCAGTGTCCCCCACCACCCTCGCCATCCTGCCCCTTCATTTGACTCTGGATTGCGTACTTGTCTTTAACTTCATTTGAAACTCTTCTGTTAGACTGTATCACGACAGATGTCATACCAGCACGCGTTTAAAGAAAAAATGCATCAAAACCTTTGAGTGATTTTGTGGCCATTTTCATCCTGAAGATGGATGAACATAATGAACACTTTTGGCACATTAGGCTTTGTCATTTCAAGAAAGGTGAAAGCACAACTGGAATGCAAAAATAAAGATGTGTAGTGTGCATGGAGAAGGCTCTGCAGGTGATGCAACATGTCAGAAGTGGTTTGCAAAGTTTCATGCCAAAGATTTCTCACACAAAGGTGCCCCACGGGTCTGGCAGACCAGTTGCAGTTCAGAGCCATTGAGTCAAGATGTTAAATGAGGACAGACCATGTAATGCCATGCAGGAAACAGGTCATATACTCAAAGTATCCAAATCGAGTGTTGAAAATCATTTGCACTTTCATAATCATGTGTGAACCACTTTGATGTTTGGGTTCCACAGAAGTTAAGCAGCAGTGGGGGTGCTTTCTTGACCTCATTTCCACATGCAGTTCTCTACGGAAACATAAGGAAACCTTTTGCTTGCAAGCAAATTGTGAGGTGGGGTATGAACTGTTGAAATTCGAGAATAATCTGGAATGGGAGAGATTGTGGGCAAGTGAAGGAACCACCACCAGCAGCTCCTCCGCAGGGCAGACTTCATCCAGAGGAGGTCATGTCGCCTGTGTGGTGATACCAGAGGGAGTCCTGCAGGAGGAGCGCCTTAGGGAAATTTGCAACACGTGCTGCCTCATCACACCAACTGCAAGTACTGCCTGTTGGAAAGAGTCGAAGCAGAAGACGGGAAAGCTTCAGGATGAGGTGGGAGCACACTTTTCTCTTTGGTGACCAGGGAAAAAACAGTTCCAGCCTGGCCGCACCGTCATGATTCATCCACAGTGCTCACCAGACCTCGCACCTTTGCATGGCTGTTAAGTTCGGTATTCCGAATTTCTGTTAGTGGAGAGAAACTTCTGTTCCCTGGAAGCCTGCAGAAGGCACATGGAGGAGCTCTCTGCTACTAAAGGTAACAGTGCTGTGGGACGATGGAACGGGAAATTGCCTGAAAGATGGCAGAGGGCAGTGGAACTGAATGGCGATGATGTTGTGCAGTCACCATTTTGGGGGAAAATGAAATGTGTGTCCGTCATCACATGTTGCAGTAAAAAAGGGAAGGGATCTTTCAGCCAAGCCAGTAGTGGGATATGCATTGCATCTATCGGTCTCTGCTGCCGTCTCGTGGCCATTTTTGGGAATGACACCTTCGTGCACGTCAGCAGGAAAAGCAGTTGATTCCAGTGGGAATATATTTGACTTTTCACAGTAGTGTAATTTAGAAGCGCAGTTGAAGACGTCCAAATGTCAGGACTGTGCAGGTACTTTGTGACCGGTCTCCAGATATCGGCCAAGGGAGCAATAAGCGTGTTTTCTGTGACGTTTCTTGGAATTGGCTTTGTAGCATAATAGAGGCAGGTTTTTACAAGTGCCAAATTTGCCTGAAAATCTTTTGTAATTTGCTTTTTCCATTGCAGCTTCCTTAAATAATACTGAGTTCAAATTTATTTGAAATTCTCCATAAGAGGTTAAAAAAATTAAAGTAAAATTCAAGCGCTCTCATTTTATGTACGTGCCCCTCAGGACATGTCTCTGGGCTCATGTCCTCCACTTTGCCTGGACTTTGTTTATTACTAGAAGTTCTTCGTACAGGTGAAAAACTTGTGCATTTCCAGCTTCTGCTTGTAACCTGTGCATTCAAGGGTGAAGAGTTCTTTCTCAGGTTTTTGTACAGAACATCTTTACCAGCAGTTATGTCAAGTTATTTTGTTATTTTTATTTATTTACATTTTTATTTACTTACCTTTATTTATTTTTTAAAGTTTTTTATTGATTATGCTATTACACTTTTCCCAATTTCCCCCCATCTCCCCTTCGCCCTGCGCCCCAACCCTTCAGCTTGCCCCCTCTCCTTAGTTCATGTTTGTATATAAAATTTCTTTCAGTTCTTTCTTTTCTATACCATTTTTATCTCTCCCCATCTATTTTATGTCTACTAATTATGCTTCTTCTTCCCTGTACCTTTCCCCCCTATTCCTCTCTCCCCCCTCCCCACTGAAATCCCTCCACGTGATCTCCATTTCTCTGATTCTGTTCGTGTTCTAGTTGTTTGCTTAGTTTTTGTTTTCATTGTTTTTCTTTTTTAGGTTCATTTGTTGACAGTTTTGAGTTTGTTGTCATTTTATTGTTCATAGTTTTTGATCTTCTTCAATTTCTTAGATAAGTCCCTGTAAGATTTCACAGAATAAGAACTTGGTGATGATGAACTCCTTTAACTTGACCTTATCTGGGAAGTACTTTATCTGCCCTTCCATTCTAAATGATAGCTTTGCTGGATAGAGTAATCTTGGATGTGGATCCTTGCCTTTTATGACATCAAATACTTCTTTCCAGCCCTTTCTTGCCTGCAAGGTTTCTTTTGAGAAATCAGCTGATAGACTTATGGGAACTCCTTTGTAGGTTATTTGCAGAGGTCCAGCCTCTGCAAGTCTCAGGGTCCCCGGAGGATGGACAGTAAAGGCGAAAAGAAATGAATCCAAGCACCCTCTCTCTGAAGTGCTGGAGGACAGCTGGGCCTCTCTGCCCCGACTGACTTTCACAAAAAGGTTTTCTTTATTTTTATAGGAGAATTTTTACAATCAGTTAAAGAAACAGATGTATGTCATAAATCATCAAGGTAGAAGAAAAAGGCTAACACATGGGCAATTAAAAAGGACACAGAACATTTTAAATTTTCACTCATGCTTAACAAATGGTTGCTATGATAAGGAGAATTATAAATCAAATAACTAAGAACAGTATCAGGCACAAACTACAAACTTTTAGGCACTAATTAATGGTTAGCTACATATTTTTTAAGTCCTAGATAGGTCTAAGTTAGTAACTAAAGATTTATGCAGAAATTGGTCTTTGTACTTTTAAAATTTAGAGCAGATGGTACTAGGCCAAGGTAATCCTATCTATTAACTTCTAGGGAGTAAACATTTGTCAGTAACCTCAGTTTCCCAGGCGCCAGATGACCTTATCTGCAATCCTTTGAAATGTAAATCTTGTCTACAACGTTTATAACTTTTTACTAAAACTTTCTAACTCATTAAAAAAACTTCTACCTTCTCTATTTATTTAGTCTTAATAAACATTCCTGTTCAATGTAAGGAGTGGTAATAGATTTCAAGCTTCGGAGAGAACTGTTTAAGACATTTTTAATAATGGCCTCTCCCAGCAATTAGCAGCTGTTCTGCTTAAAAGCCCAATTCTCTTAATCCTTTCATGTGGGGGAAATGGCCAGGATAGTTAGGGGCTTCCTGATGTTTGCAAGCCATTAGGATTGTGCTAATTCTCAGTAGTAAGATAAAAGCAAGCAGGCAAAGGGAGAGACTTGTAGGAGGACTGCCAATGGTCGCTTCTGCTGTGCAGATGTGTCCTATCCATCCTGACTTTGCCAGGAATGGGTATAGGCGGCTCTCAACAGTTACTGTCTCCTTTCCTCTTGCTGCTTTTAAGATTCTCTCTTTATCTTTAATTTTGGATAACTTAATGATGATGTGATTTGGTGTCCAACTTCTTTTGGGCTCTCTGGGCTTCCTGGACTTCCTGGGAGTCTATTTCCTTCTCCAAATTGGGAGAGTTTTCCTTTATTATTTGTTGAAATAAGTTTTCAGTTTCTTGCTTTTGTTCTTCTCCTTCTGGCA
>PVJI01030811.1:0-13764 GCA_004026765.1 Micronycteris hirsuta
AGGTTAAAGGAGCCAATCTGAAAAAGCTACATACTGTGATTCCAACTATATGGTATGCAGGAGAAGATAAACTATAAAGACAATAAAAAAGTAAGTGGTTGCCAGGTGTTGCCATTGGGGGTGAAAGGATAAATAGGCAGAGCACAGACGATTTTTAGGGCAGTCAAAGTACTCAGTGTGATATGCAGTGATGGATACAAGTCATTTTACATTTGTCCAAATTCATACAGTGTAAAATACCAAGTGTGAACTGCAGCGTAAACTGAGGACTTTGTTCATTATGATGTGTCATTGTAGGTTCATCAACTGCAGCAAATGTACCAATCTGATGAGGGATGTAGTGCATAGTGGGCAGGGAGTACACAGGAGTCTCTTTACCTTCCCCTCAATTTTACTGTAGATGTAACAGTGCTCTAAAACATAAAGTCTCGATTTTAAATAGTCTTTTAAAAAGTTAAGCATGTTAGCAAAAAATACTGATATTATATATTATATGCACTTAAACAGAAGTATTAATGATGTATAAATAACATCACTTTTATTTTCTGGCTTGAGTTACCAGGTATAAAAGCTATAAGATTCCCAAGAGATGAGATTTTCAGAAAGTTAATGTGAACATCAACATTTGGTAGGTGGAGCAGCCCACAGAGAAGTCAAAAGGAATAAAACCACGGAAGAAAAATAGGAGAATATGATGTTAATTAACATCATCAAAGTATTGCAGTAGTTGACAACAGTGTCAGAAGTGACAGATACTCTTAAGAAATATTATGAAAGTATTCTGATTTTTCATGTAAGAAGAAATTAGTGTAAATAAAGACTTTATTTTACTGCAAGGCACACTAACATTCTACCCTTCACTCAATCCACAGTCCCAACAGCACACAATTAAATTCTTTCATTTAGAGCAACTTGTATGAGAGTATTCAGAATAAAACAATTTCAGACATTATAACTCTTCATGTGAGTAATCTCTGTAAATAGTGCAGAGTGCAATTTCTTCTTGTCTATTTAATTTTCATGTAGGAGAATATCACTTAAAAACATTGTTTATCAAAACTAAACCCTGTGCAAATCCTTACCCTCAATTATGTTGCCTTCTCCAAAAGAAGCTTAAGAGTTTGGGTTTGGAGCCGGGTGAAATTCCACCATCATCACTTACTAGCTGTGTAACATTCGGTAAGTTATTTAGCTACTATGAGCTTCGGTTTCCTTTGTCTTAAGTGGAAGTTATAGGGTTATTTTGAGGATAAGTCAGATAATGCATGTAGTAAGTGCTTAATGAGTTGCCATAATGCTAAAGTTCTCAAGAAAGATATGCAAAAAAGGGTCACCCAGGTCTGCAATTGGGCCTGGGAGACCCAGTCTCTCTCACAACACTTTAAAATGCCATTGCTTTTGCTTCTGTAATTCTTCCTCTCAGCACCTGTATCCAGGTCTTTTGTTTTTTAGAAAAATACCTTCTAATCTATGCTCTGATTTACATGCACTTGATTATAACTGCTGTTAGTATAAAGAATGTTACATCTCCTTTACAAAATTGAGTCCTTGTGTGTGGGCAGGGCTAAAAATACAGGGGCTGACTGCAGGGTAAATAAAGATTTTAGTGCCTGTGTTACTGCTTTTAATTCAGAAAAGCTCTGTTTTTACATGCAAGTTAATCTTTGTATTATTATAGACAGTTCTTCTGCCTTCTGAAAATAGGTAGACGGCGCTCTCATTTAACTGGCTTAGATAAAGTATTCTGAACTGTTTGAGATTTTTTTAAAATTGTGTTGAGATAATAAGGTCTCAAATAATTTTCTTCTTGAAAAAGGTACTTTTAAAGTAGAGCATTAATGGTACCCAATGAAAACATGGATCATTCATTAATAAAGAATAAAAAAACTTTTTGACATGATTTTTAAGAGAAAACTTTACCTTGCTGGAAGAGAACTGAGGAAAAGCAATAGAGAGAAATATGCTGGGGAAAGTGGATTTTAAAAAAGTTTTCTGCTAAGTGGAAAGTGCATATTGGCTTCAGGTATAGCTGGATCCAGATGGTTTCACAATGTGACAAGAAAACTATATTTATTTTTCACCTCTGAGATTCTTTGCATTACCTTTGTTCTCTGAAAGACTCTTTGCATCTGGTGTTATAAATGGGCATAAGTCAAGGCTTCATTTTACTGCGTTCACATCTCCAGTGAACAAACGTACCCCTTTTCTGATGGCATCGGTAAAAGTCCTTGGCTTTCCTCTAATATTCAAGACCTGTGTGATTGCGGTTGGGGCCAGCTCCACCTGAATCACACAGACAAAAATGTGGTATTAAGCTAATGAACATTTTCTCACTGCAAAATAACTACTCACTAAATGGAGCTGTGATAAACATCTATTGGTTGGAAGGTATTTGCCACACCTCTAACATCACCAGTCTTGCCAATATATCTGCCGTGTAGAGCACACTAGGCTTGTCTTCACTACCAACGTCTGTCTTCTTTTTGTGTGTTCATACTTCCAGATGTGTAAAGGGCATGGCACTTGTAGTACCTGTTCCACCACCCGCCATGGAAATTTGGGTGATTTAAAACCAGTAGTATTTTTCAAGTTTCTGTTTTTCTATTTAAAGAAGTACTTAATATAAATAAATTTTAAAGTTGTAAACTATAATTATTTGGCTCATATTTTGGGCCACTTCTGTTCCCACAAAGTACTCTTAATAAGATACCTTAATTACAAAAGTGAACTTTATTCAACAACCATTTACTAAGTGCCTGCCAGTTATGCTCTGTGTAGGCACAGGGTATGTCAATTAATGAATAAATTAGGATCTCTGTCCACAGGATTCCAGTGTCATAAATCTAATTTTCCTGAGTTCAGATCTATCTCTTTTCCCCCAATCTAAATTTATATTTTTCCCCATGTAAGAAATTTAAATTTTGTCATAAAACAGAGATGCCCATTCTTACCACTTTATTCAATAATGTATTGGAAGTCCTAGACATAGCAATTAGGCAAGAGAAAGAAATAAAAAGCATCTAAACTGGAAAGGAAGAAGTAAAGTTGTCACTATTTTCAGATGACATGATGTGATATAAAGAAAACCCTAAAGACTCTACAAAAAAATGATTAGAACTAATCAATGAATTCAGTAAAGTTTAGGATACAAAACTAATATACAGAAATTTGTTGCATTTCTATACATTAATAATGAACTATCAGAATGAGAAAAAAGCAATACATTTATAATTGCATCGGAAAGCATTAACATACCTAGGAATTAATTTAACTAAGGAGGTGAAAGACCTATACTTTGAAAACTATAAGCAATTGAAGAAATTGCATAAGACGCAAATGAATGGAAGAAGATAACTTGCTCATGACGTAGAAGGATTAATACTGTTAAAATGTTTATACTACCCAAAACAATGTAGAGATTCAATATAATACCCCTCATTACAATACCAATGGCATCCTTCTCAGAACTAGAACAAATAACCCTAAAATTTATATGGTAACACAAAATACCTCAAGTAGCCAAAGCATTCTTGAGAAAAAACAAACTAGGAAGTATCACATGCGCTAATTTCAAACTATATTACAAAACTACAATAACCAAAACTCTATGGTACTGCAGTAAAAACAAACACATAAATCAATGTAACAAAATAGCCCCCAAATAAACCCACACTTATATGGTCAATTAATCTACAATAAAGGAAGCAAGGATATACAATCAGGGGAAGTCTTTTTAAATGGTGTTGGGAAAAGTGGAAAGATACTTGCAGAAGAAAAATGAAACTACTAATTTTTTTTACACCATATACAAAAATAAACTCAAAATGGATTAAAGACATAAATGGAAGACACAAAACTGTAGAACTCCCAGAAGAAAACAGACAGTAAATTCTTTGACATTGGTCTTAGCAATATCCTTTACGATATGAGTCCTTAGGCAAAGGCAACAAAAATAAACATAAACAAATGGGACTACATCAAACTAAAACGTTTTTACACAGTAAAGGGAACTATCAACAAAATGAAAATATGACATACTGCATGGGAGAATATATCTAAAAGTGATATCTATGATAAGGGATTGATATGCAAAGTATATAAGAAATTCATGCAATTTAACATCAAAAACACAAACAATCCAATTAAAAAAATGGTGAGTGGGCCTAAGTAGACATTTCTCCAAGAAATGCAAACACATTAAAACATGCTCAACATCATTTATAATTAGGGAAATGAAAATTAAAAATATAATGAGATACCATCAGACAACTGTCAGAATGGCTACCATCAATACATCAACAAATAACAAGTGTTGGTGTGGATGTGGAAAAAGGGAACCCATATGAATTGTTGGTGGGGATGCAAATTGATGTAGCCACTATGATCAATAGAGTAAAGATTCCTCAAAAATTAAACTAGAACTGCCATACCATCCAGCAATATCACTTTTAGGTGTTTATCCACAGGGGGGAAAAACACTAATTGGAACATAGATATCCACTCCTATGTTCATTGCAACAATATTTACAATAGTCAAGATATAGAAGCAACCTAGGTATCCTTGATAGATAAATGGTTAAGGAATTGATACATATACACAATGGAATGTTACTTGGCCATAAAAAAGAATAAACTCTTGCCATTTTGACAATATGGATGGACCTAGAGTGTATTGTGCTGAGTGAAATAAGTCAGACAGAGAAAAACAAATTACCGTATGATCTCACCTACATGTGGAATCTAAAACAACAAAACGAATGAATAAAAAAAGCAGAAATAGACCCATAAATGAGAAATTTATACTTTGTCAACAAAAGTTCACTATTTCATGTTAACCAAAGCTGTATTTGAAGGCACATTCCAGTAAGTGTGATCTGACACAAACGGCACCATTCATAGCAAACAGCAACAGGCCAGCTGCAGTTCTGAGTCACGTCTCAGTAAACAGAGCGTGCATATGAACTCCATCCCTAGGCAAAGTTTCTGCATTCCATAATTTATATAATGAACGTGATAAGTTTCTTAAAACTAGCTTATGTATCGCAAACTCTAACCAAAGTGGTGCTGCCAGGCATTGTTCTCAAAACAACTTATAATTAAAGAAAAATGTATGTATATTTCTTCCATATCTCTCTTTCTCAGGAAGAAGCAAAAGGCAACCCCTTGACTTGGAGACAATTGGAAGTGGTTTACATGGACAGAGTCCAAAGATAAGTTTGTGCTTGTAGGAAACGGCAGTTAAGTCTCCATCTTTTCCCTGGTTTCCCCGAGGCCCTTGGTGGTAGCCAATGTTCTTGTAGTCTACTTAGCTGCTGCCAAAAGGTTAAGAAATTGAAGAAAGCTTACATGATTACCTAAATATTTGCTAAGCTTGTTTTTTTGGTCGATTACTAACAATGGATACCTGAGATATTTTCCTTCAGGACCAGAAGGTAAAGATAAGGAAGCTGCTAGAAAACTGCCCCAGACCAGTTGAAACTGACAAAAGGACACTTCAGTGGTTCTGGCCTGAACTTTTTTCCTTATACTCTCATTATAATACTGAAATCTCTGCCCAAGGAGGAGCTTGTCCACCATTTTCTGTACATAAGATGCATGTATAGCTATGTCTGCTTACTACTTACATTCACCCCAAACATACCCCAATATTCTGTGATATAAGCAGCTAACCCTCTAATACTCTGTGATCTTTTGTTCAAAGAGGGCACTGCTCAGAGAGCGGTCCCTGGTTCATTCCTTGCTCATTGGCTTTCAATAAAGTTCCTACTAACAAAATCAACTTGGAGTGTTCATTTGGCTGACACCTACCAGGTGGCCAGACCCTGTTTCGAGTTGGTAATATTCTTAGCTATCTGAAGAGCAAGAAAGCCTGAAGATAACTTTAAGACTCCTACTCACATCATCCAAAACACAGACTTGTGATCAGAAATACAGAGTCAAGAATCCCCAAACCTGGGTGTTTCTGAGACCAGACACATCCAAGTGCCTGGCCTGGCAGTGGTCCTATGGATGACAGCCCAGACTGACCACTGTATGGGTGGATAGTTCTATCAGGCATCTCTTGCTTCCAGGATGAGGTTTCCTTTAAGGACTTTGAGTAAGCTCTTGGAACTGTCTAATGGACTGACATGGGACACCCACACCAAGCAACAAAGGCACCAGAAGGGGGTTGGGTTTCGACTTTTGCCCACCTGCTACAATGTCTACTTCATTTAGGGAAGCAGGCAAAGAGCTCATTTGCTTTTCAAAGCTGAGAAGTTTTCCATGGAAACAAAAAAGCCAAGGGCAGTTTAGATTCAGAAAGGTGCTGCATGAAAAATTCCATGAACTTCTCCACGAAAAAATGAGGAAATAGTTCTGGGTCAAGCTAGTGCACTTAACACATGTGCAGAAAGGACCACCAAAGATATTGCTCTTCCTCAGCAAAACTGGCCTTCCTTTCTTCTGCCTTCCCCTCTTTGTAACTCTGGGACCAGAAGCAAGCTGGTGGCAGCAGTCTAGGGGAATAAAGAGCTGTTCCTATTTATTGTGGGCATCTAAGACATCCTATATCAAGAGGAATACCATTACATTCAGACTTCACAATGGCTCTCATATGCAACACACTTCTAATGGCAAAACATAGGAAGGGATTTTATGAATGAAAACAGGCAACTCACTAATGTACTTTTTTCTTTCTTTCACGGTTGTACAATATGACAAATTTAGGTAGAGGTGTATTAGATATTTCTTGGAATAATTCATAGCCAAGTGGTTTTGCTGCTGTATCACTATTTCTGAAGGCCTACTGTCTAAGCCTCCCTTTCTACATTATACCCCCTGTATTTTTCATTCTTTCTGTTATGTGACTTGCCTTTTTGTTCTCTCCTCCAAATAACATCAAGTTTAGCTGAAGGCTTTGGCATCTATTGAAACACAAGGTCTTTTTCCAGTAGAAATATATTTGATTGCTGTTTTCATTTAAGATGTGAAGTTCAGAATCCTATCAGCAGGGCCCAAAATAACCTCAAGCAAGTTCACCAATTTGCAGACTGAAGACTAAATCTGGCCTGCAGATATTTTGTTTGGCTAGCCCAGTGATTTTGTTTTGTTTTGTCTTGGTTTTGTTTGGTTTTATTTTGTAATTGAATTTGAATGACTTTTGGCAGAAAATTCTTCCTCAAATTACATAGACCCCAGCCCTCCCTATTCCCATGAAACTTGTAGACGTTTGGTTTTGTGATGCCTGCCCTATACAGTCAGTGGTGAGAGCAGACATCTATGTCTCATTCCCAGTCTCATGATAAATTCTTTCAATATTTTATCTCTAAACTTGATAAGAATCCTTTTTGTTTGTGTTTGCACTACTTGTATTTTTTGAGATATTCATCAGATAGAGAAGACCTTTATCTTCTTATTGTACTGTAAGTCATTATCATAAAAATGTGTTGAATTTTACCAAATGTTTTTTCTGCTCTTAGGTGTCCATATTATTATTCTTCCCTTTTTTCTGTTAATTGCTAAATTACATGGTGTGATTATCAAATGTTAAACCACCATTATATTCTCAGAATAACTCCATCTTGGTTGCCATATATTATCCTTTTATATGCAGAACTTAATTATGTTTGCAATTATTTTGTTTATAATTTTTACCTAACTTGAGAAGAGAGTGTAGTTTTAAGTTTTTGATTTTAGAAGAGGAAATGTCCTTGTTGGTGTGTGGAACTCAAGGAAATGCTAAGCTTATTACAGGATCTGGGTTTCTTCTTCTCTATTCTCTGGAAGACCTTGAGTAATATGTAGATTATTTCATATTGTGAGAAGGGTTTTAATTTCAAATTCATTTTTAATAAATATAGAACTATGTATACCTTCCTTTTTTTCATGTTACTTTTAGACGGAGGCAGTGGTTTGAGAACAGAGCGGGTGCAGCTGGTCAAAGAATGCCTTTCACAAACCTCCAAGGGTCATGGTGAGGACACTCAAGTTTCTCCGCACAGTGCCAGGTTGTACTTACGCAGGGCATGAGGCTGCATTGCCTGAGTGACTGAGTGCAGGCCATGCAGATGCCCCACCTTGGCTGCAGGTGCCCTGCCCTCCTGCTGAGACAGCCCTGGGTACTGCCTGAGAGGCCACGCAGGGTTTCCGGGCCGACTTTTCTTTGCCTTTGGTTTGGTCACTCTCTGTCAGTGGGCCATGTATGCAGGCAACTGACTGCATGTGGGACTAGGACATTGACTGGGGAATGGCTTGACAGAGCACCAGGGGAGTCTCCCCCATAGGCCGAAATGGTGGCAGAGGGAGGTTCTTACACTAAGTATGCACAAAGGTAGCAAGATAATTGGATAGAAGAAAAACCCTACTCCCCCATTACAGTACTCAGTTGGGGGCGGGACCAGGGGAACCAGGCACCTGCACCAAAGAAGTCAGAATGACAGCAAGGGAGATGCGGCACCGAACAGGTCTGTAAGTCTGGCCCAGGGAGAAAGGACTGGATGGGAGATGGACCAACCCAAAGCATGCTAAAGTTTGGGAAGTGGATTGCTCATTTTGAGAAAGCACCTGGTCCATCCCACACCCAAGCTAATATTGTCCCAGGGGAACAAAGAAACTCTCTCTTGCTCATGGCATGCTTGCTGGTGACCTACACTATGATGATGCCCTGGCCCGTCCTCTCTATGGGCCATGTGGCCTTAGTAGATACTTCATCTTAGTAGCCATATGGTCCGTGGCCTCCAGGAGGGAGCCTCTCTCTCACCCTCTTGTGGACCTGGTGATGCATTTGCCAGCATGTTTGAGCATTCTGCGACACAGGAGTACACAGCCTTGAGTCCCTTGCAGCTGCGGGGCCCATGGACATGTGGGCTCCATAGGTGGCCTCCAGCAGGGAGCCTAAAACTGACA
The DNA here is from genome assembly GCA_004026765.1 of Micronycteris hirsuta. NCBI lineage: Eukaryota > Metazoa > Chordata > Mammalia > Chiroptera > Phyllostomidae > Micronycteris > Micronycteris hirsuta. Next base: position 8,887 of record PVJI01030811.1, read on the forward strand.
TCAGCAGGGAACAAGATAAGCTACCTGGATGACTGCTCACCAGCCAACTGCAGGCTTCAAAAGATGGTGCTTTGTAGTGGAGCAGGGACTCTGAAGCTTGCCTTTGGTTTCGGTCTTGCTGAGGACAGTTGGACATGTCTGGGTCTTACTAAAGAGATGAGCTTTGAGACAAGAGTTTGTCATTCTCCCAGACTGTGCAGCACCTGAATAAATGCCTCTTCTTTTTCACCAGCAACCGCCTCACAAGTTTGGCTTTTCTGGCAGCAGGCAGAGAAGCTCCCTTTTTTTCTGTTTGGTAACAATATGATACTTGGTTAATTTCAGTTTTTCTAGAAATTTTAGCTTTTAAAAAAATGAAATTTTGAGTTAATTAATGTAGTGTTCTAAATAATAACCTCTTATTACCTTCTTAATGTCTACATGATTTTTAAGGATATTTCTTTTTTCATTTATGAAATTAACAATTTGAGTTTTTTTCTATTTTCCATCAATCCTGCTAGCTAATCAATTTATTAATCTTTTCTCATAGCTACCCTTTGGCTTTATTTTCTGTATTATAGTTTTTTTAATTTAATTACTTTTAATTTATAATGGTTCGGATATGGCTGCACCATGAGACAGAATTAAGCACTGAGATGTTTGCGACTATGCACAGAATTGTCATGAATTCAGTGGCCACAGGCTGACAAGCTACATGTGCTGTGTAGGTGGCTCTGCTCTCGCAGGCAGCATTGCTGGCAGTATTTCTGGGAAGGTGAACAGCTCATAGAATCATTCTAGTCAAACCAAATACAATCTTCTCTCAACTTACAGTTGTTACTGGAAGATTTGATATATATGAAAACTGGAAAGAAATATTTGTGTTACTATAACAGAGGTTGGACTCTAGGGAGATTTTTTCACCTTCATATACATTCAGGCAGACAATTTGGGAATTGTGCAAGATGCAGGACAATTATCTGATTGCAGGGCAATCAAAACGCTCTTGGGTGACTCTACCATCCCCACTGAGGTATAACCAGTTACAGAGGAAAAGTCAAATGGCCAATTACTCAAACTTTTAATTTTCAAAAATGGATATTTCTTTAACTCCTCCGTCTCTACCCACTGTCATTTGGGGTTGACTAGTGAGCTCCACTTTTCTTCTCCAGCGGGGACAGGTTGTGGCACCCTGGGGTTTGCCATAACAGGCTTTCTCCAGGCTGTATTATTCAGTCCCTCCTACTATGTAATAGCACGCACTTGCCACTGCTACAGTGATGCCAGTGCAAGATCTATTCTCAGTCTGTGTGGTAACCTTGATTTTGATCTCTCTAAAGCCTCTTTGGGTAGGCTTCTACTCCACTTCGTTACTTGGGCCATCCCGGATTAACTTCCATATAGCCTGATCCTTTCATTCGAGAGGGTGGTCACCTCAGCATAAGGCTCCCTCCCTGGAGATCCCAGAAAATTTTCCAGATCCAAAATTGGCATCTGGGCTGAGTAGAAGCACAGTAGGTCCTGATTGGGTTTGGTACTCCAGGTCACTACTTTAGGAGCACTGCCTGGATTTTTGTCGGTTTCAAATTCCTTCATCCATGCTTGAACCTAGTTACTACTTTTGCCTCTTTTGGCCCTTAACTGACCACTTTCTTGGGCCAACATGGTGGTGTGTACCAATTACAAAACTGGCATTCCCTATGCTAGTAGCCAATTCTAGGATGATGTTAACCTACCAAACTACATAGGCTGAAGCTTCCAGTTCCATAGCTAGCTGGGATTTCCCCCACTGTGGGTCTATGCCACTGACAGATTCAACATGTGCTTGATACTGGGGCATTCAGCTCAGGGATTTGTGACACTGCCTGAACTGACAGTTTTCTTCCTCTAGGCACACCTACCAGATTAGACATCAAATCTCTTATGACCGTTTCTTTGACACAAGCTGCTGCTTACCAACTAAGCTAGAACCACTCATCCAACAACGTGACCAGTGGCTCTCTGCTGTAATGGCTAGTCAGGTAGTGACCTGACTTGATGAAACTGTTTCTTGTGTTGAAACTTCTCCCTCAATGGAATGTCTATTAGCTATGCATCTGTAGACTCAGAGACTCACATAGTCAAGCAAACCATGTCCCCAACTGTTCATCAGTTCACTGCCAAATCACGACTGAAAAGGAGTCTGACCTTAGCAAGAGTGCTGACTTTCTTGTTTTGTTTTTGTTTTAGTTATGCTTTCCTCTTTCCTGTTGTGACCCAGCAGTAATTTTCAGAGGGACATATGTAAGCAATTTTTAACATAACTAACCAATGGGACATACATAAACCAATTTTAGCATAACTAATAAATGGTCAGTCAAATTTCCTTGAGCATGAGTGTGGTATAATAAGACAGGACAGATCTGAGGAAAGGACTTTTCTATATAGTAAACTATTTACATCTTCTTGTATATAAATATTTTTCTATACTTTGGTATTTTTACTCCACCTTTCCACTTGCTAGGACTGGCACTACTCATCATCTATCAAATGTAGACAAATCCAGGCCATGAACAAAGACACACGTGTCTATTGGGAAGGTTGACCTTATTCTAATTTTGGCCACAGGCTGACTCCGTTGTGCATGGAATGTTCCTAAATTAAGTGCTTGAAGAAGGTAATGCTAACAGTGTTTTATAAAATGAGAAGACACATACAACGGACTCTGGAAGATATAAATGTGTATATAATACATAGACACTGACTAAAACTTTTCTTTGTAAATATTTTCTTCATAGTTAGTCACTAAAAATTACAGAGCTGCATTCACCAAAAGTGTATTTCTGATGCATAATCACTGAAACCAGAAATGTAACTTGATTCTGAAATTCAAACAAGACATTTTATTCTGGTTTTCTTCATGGGAAATGACTGACTTTGGTAAAGTAGAAATAGAAAGTTAGAAGCTTATGAAGAAGAACCAATGAACCCTAATGCCCAAAACACTTATTACATGTTTGATAAATTGAATTTCATATATAAAATTAAAAATGGCTAGAGAGTATTTTATGCTCGTATATTAACCAATAATTACACATAGGCCTTCTTTGTATGCTGATTCAAACTAGAAAACCTTGTGTCATACAAATGGAAATTTCAACAACCCAATATTTGATGACATTCAACACTATTAACTTTTAAAGATACAATCATGATATTGTGGTCATGAAAAAGAAAAGAGCCCTTTTCTTTTAGATTTACATACTGAAATGTTTGTTTATAAAAGGATATGTCTGGAATTTACTACAAAATAGTTTGGAAAGGCGGATGTGAGTAAGGTTGTACAGGAATTCATTTTATTGAAGTTGGATAATGGCACATAGAGAGTTTTTACGAGCTCTCTCTGGATATAGTCATTGTTAATATAATGAGAATGGTTTGTGTGACATTGATGTAACCTGACAGCCAAGGAGAGTGGACTGGAATGCACATGTGTGAACAATGATGACTTCACTGTACTGTCAGTGGGGGTGGTGGATACCATTAAATGAGCATGTGTACTGTGTGGCCATCGTATTCAAAATGACTGACCAAGTAGAGCTATGAATCAGCATCAAATTTTGGTTAAGCTTGAACATTCTTCCACAGAAACTATTTGGATGATCCAGAAGGCTTTCAGGGATGATGCAATGAGTGCAGTACAAATAAAAGTGTGGCACAGATGCTTCAAAGATGATCGAGAATCTGTTGAAAGTGATCCATGTTCTGGAAGGCTGGCAACAAGCAGAACACTTGAGAATGTTGAACATGTGTGGGCTACAATCAACAAAGATGGATGACTGACAGTATGCGAACTAGAAGCTGATATGGGGAATTCCAAATACTGTGTCCAAGATTCTGATGCAGGATCTTGGCATAAAACATGTCATGGCAAAATTTGTTTTGTGGCTTCTGCTACCAGAGCAAAAGGAACATCATGCTACACTTGGGAGAACTGTGTGAGATCCCAGGGTGCCTACTTTGAAGGAGACTGAGGTGCCATTGTCCTATGTGCAATGTTTCTTATATCTTGTATCTTTTTCAGTAATGTCTCTTATTTTTCATAGTATATGGCTGGATACTTTCTGGACAGACCTCATATATTATTCTGTGTGTGTGTGTGTGTTTTTAAGATTTTATTTATTTATTTTTAGACAGAAGGGAAGGGAGGTAGAAAGAGAGGGAGAGAAACATCAAGGTGTGGTTGCCTGTCATGTGGCCCCCACTGGGGACCTGGCCTGCAACCCAGACATGTGCCCTGACTGGGAATCAAACCAGTGACCCTTTGGTTTGCAGCCCATGCTCAATCCACTGAGCTACACTAGCCAGGCCTCACATATTATTCTTTATATATTTTTGAAATTTTCAAAAATAAAACATTTAAAATAAAAATGTGTATTTTGTAGCTTTGCTTAGACATTGTCATGCCTTGGTGGTGCTTTAATGATATGTCATTTTCTCCATTAGGAGATATTTCTTTTCTTCCTGTGTCTGTGAAAATCCATAAGTGCTGCATGTGAGACCAGCTAGGGTTAAAGAGAGCTTGCTGCTGATACATCTGGGGAGCATTAGCTATATTAAGGACGAGCCAGCATGAAAGGTAACTGGAAGAAGCAGCTGGGTACTCTCCGGTCAGTCTTGAGGTCATCTGAATGAAGGGACTGTGGTTTACAGTCTAGAAACGGACATGTATCATTTCAGCACTTTGTTTCAAACCCCAGCACAAGAGTTCCTTTGGTTTGGAATTGGATCAAAACTGAGTAGAAGACTTCTTTATTCTCAATAAGCAAGTTTAAATGTTTTATATCACAACACCTTTTAGGAAAGAATAAACAGAATTTACATTCATAGTGAAAACAATGTCTTTTGCATTTTTCTGTG
>PVJI01030812.1:0-13806 GCA_004026765.1 Micronycteris hirsuta
CTATACATGGAATTTTGATAGGTGGTGGAGGTGTCAGACTCTTTGGTGGAAAAAGGAAAGATTGTGTTAACAAAAGGAGCTTTAAAAACTATATTATCTATATAAAAATAAACAGAGTTTTTAACCTCACCCCAAACCTAAAAGTCAGCTCCAGGTGTATTGAAACATTAATGTTCAAAGCAAGCCTTAAAAAAACTGGAAGAAAATTGTAGTTAATATTTTTCTGTCCTTGAGGTATGGAAAGACAGACAGAAAATTCTCCCTCTCAAAAAAATAAAACATGATGAAATTGACTATATTAATATCAAACTCTTTTATTCATCAAAGACATTTGAATAAAAGTGAAACGTCAAGCTAAAACTTAGAGAAAATATCAATAACACATAAAACTGACAGAGGATTAATTAGTATTAAAATATATAAAGATTCCCCAGAAATCAATAAGGAAAAACACAAAATATGTGTTGTTCAGTTTACTTTGTTTTTAACCTAATAAAAGAGCTCATGACTTTATAACTCTGCATAGTTTTCTGGGACATGCCCTTTTGACTCTCTACTGTGTTATTCATTTGTGTTGTTGCTTGTAGCCAATATGTTCATTATCACTCTCTTATCCCATTATATTATGATATACAGGTCTGTCCAGGAAGTATCCAGCCATGTACTATGAAAAATAGAGACATTTACCGAAGATGCAAGACACAAGAAACGTTGTACATAGGATAAGGACATCTCAGTCCCCTTCGAAGAAGGCACCTTGGGACCTCACACAGTTTTCCCAATTGCCATCAGCAGCCCAACTGTATTTTCCCGAATCTCATTGACAGTCTGAAATCTCTTCCCTTTCAAAGGTGATTTTAGTTTGGGGAAAAGCCAGAAGTCACAGGCCACCATATCTGGGCTGTAGGGGCAGCTGAGTCACCTGGGTGACATGATGTTTCACCAAAAACTCTGCAGGAAACATGACACATGAGTGGGCGTGTTGTTGTGATGAAGCTGCTAGTCACCACTTGCCCACAGCTGCGGCCTTCTGACTCATCAGAGGAGGAATGTTCAAGCTTAATGCAAAATGTGATACAGATTTGTTGCTCTACTCACTCAGTCATTTTGAATGTGATGGCCACACAGTACACATGCTCACTCAACAGCATCTACCGCCCCCACTGACTAGTACAGTGAAGTCATCATTGTTCACACATGCGCATTCCAGTCCACTCTCCTTAGTTGCCAGGTTACATCAATGTCACACGAACCATTCTCATTATGTTAACAATGGTTGCACTTTTTCTGGACCACATAACACAGTTTATTTATCTATTTTTGATGGGTATTTACATGTTTTTCAGTACTTTCAGGGTATGAACACAGTGACCATGCATATTAGTCCACATTGCTCAAGTGAGAAGTTCTGTAGCCTGGGAGCAGAGTTACTGGGTTATAAAGTGTGTTTATATGCAGCTTACAAGAAAAAGCCATGCTCATTTTTCAAAGTTGCCATGCCACCAGAAATATAAAAAAATCACATTAATTTCCATTGTCATCAATATTTCACATCCCCAGATTTCTTGTTTTGTTTTTTCCCCAAATTAGTTGAGAATTATATTTTGTTTCTGATTTGAATTTTCTAAATTACCAGTACTGTTGAGCATTTCTCCCTATGTTTATTCTTAATAGATGTTCTTCTATAAAACATCTATTTATATCCTTTGACTATAAACAGTGTGGGGCAAAAGTAGGTTTACACTTGCTCATATGGAAAATAATACAGTTATTAATAACTAGTAATACAAGGATAAACTCTGTGTTTTTCATACTCACAACTGTAAACCTACTTTGTCCCACCCTGTATATTGTGCCTGGCCAATGCCTGCAAGTCCGCGTGTAGTAGGGATAGAAGTGTTCAAGGTCAGGGTAGCCTGGCTACTGTGAACAGCAGGGAAATCTCAGTAACTGCGAAGACCGTGCCAAGCTGCCTCGCTGGAGAGGTGGCGGGGGAAGGAAATCGCAGGAACAGAAAGTGCTTCTCACTCCGCGTCCAGTGAGATCTGTCACCTTTTCACATTGCTCCCTTATGTGTTCTCATTAGCCTGAGATAGTTCCTCAATGCTTGTTGTTGGATGTGGTATAACTGGCTAGGCGTGAGACGTAGGCTTTCAGATTTAGTCAATTCTTGGTATTTACCAGGACGTTGTAGGGCCATTTGAAAAAGTTCAAATTCTTAACCAATAATGTAGCCATGAATTTGTTGGCAAGGACTGCCTAGCTGTGTTGCACGGTAGCTAGCTCTGGGCTCTCTCACTCTATCACAGTGTTTCTCAATAAGTACAGAATCACCTGGGGGCTTGTTGAAAATGCAGTTTCCCTAATCCCACATCAGGTCTACTGAATTCAGATCTCTGTCTGTTTTTTTCAAACACTTTGAATGATTCCTATGCACACTACAATTTGAGAAGTACTACTTATATTATTCCAATTTACTTTTGAACAAAATTATATGAGCCTTCCTGAGCTTGTTTGCAAAGAGATTACATTTATGAATGTAATACATGAAAATGCCTAGGCTCTAATAACTGCTCTTCTGTCCGCAACAGAAGCAGCAGAGAGGACTTGGAGATGCCTCTTTTCATTGGTCCACTTGCTCTCCATTCTCTTTCTTCTTCCCCTTACCAGTACGTAAGAAATGTGAACTATAAAAGAAATAGGAAAAAAGCAAAAGGCTCTTTTGAAACGGCCTGTCTTGTGCTGAATAGTACCCTGAATGCTGTGAAAACGTGATAGGACTTAAAAAAAATCTCAGGTGAACAGAGTTTTATTAATCACAACAGTCCTTGGTTGGCGACACATGTCATCACTGGACTATGTATGACACCCCCCTCCAAAAAAAATCACTTGAAATGGAAGAACTAGAAATTTATTAATAAGTTACATTTACTTCTGTGTGCTTCCCCTATTCCATTTCCATAGACCCCCCCCAGATGTCTACACTATCCTAAATTTTGTTATCCTTTGTTTTTTTTGGAAAGTATTATGCCATGTATTTATATACCAAATAGTATACAGGGTGAGGTAAAAGTAGGTTTACAATCGTGAGTATGCAAAACATGGTTTATTCTTGTATTATTATTTATTAATTACTGCATTATTTTTCATGTGAGCAATTGTAACCCCACATTTGCCCACTCTGGGCACTAACAGACTGTCACCTTCCATTGGGCAGTGACACCATCCAAGCGGTCCCAGCACTGGCCTTGGCCATGGCTCCTGACTTTGCACTTAATGGTGTCTCGGAATAAAAAGGCAGACAGATTCTGGCTATACCATATATCTGGCACCCATCCCTATACCCATAAAATCTCTAAGAAGCAAGCCTTGCTGATCATTTCTTGTAAAAACACACCAGAATAATGTTTTCAGGGAATAAACATCGTCTGGTACATTGCACTTTTTATAAAATACAGAGCAAGACACGCTTTCTACTTCTGTAACTGCATTTCTAACCTCTTACGCTCCTCATCACTACAATTGACTGTTTCTTCCTTTAATCAGTCATATTCTAAAGGCTTTAATTGAATCTGACTAGCATCCTTACCAGAAAAGATCTGGGCACAGTAATGCGTGCAGAAAAAGACTACAGCAAGAAGGCAGCAGTCATCTGCAAGCCAAGGAAAGAGACCTCAGAGAAACCAAACCTGCCAGCACCTTGATCCCGGGCTTCTAGCTTCCAGAACTGTGAGAAAATAAATTTGTTATTAAAGTCCGTGCTGTTTTTTTATGGCAGCGCTAGGAAAGGAACACTCTGCCAGGTAAACCCTCTTGGCTCTCCTGGGAAGAAGTCACTTTCTCTTCCTGGGCAACTTCTCCAACACCAGCTCTTCATTCTACCCCCAACGCCAACACACCTGCATGTTCTCACCCTCCTTTGTCTACTTTTCCACTCTTCCCTCAGTTTCTTAGGGCTGCCGCAACAAAATAAAATGAAAGGGTTGACTTAAAACAGGGAGATTTTTTTCACAGTTCTGCAGGTTAGAAGTCCAAAGTCCAAGGTGTCATCGGGCTGACGCTCCCTTTGAGACTCTAAGTAGCACACTTCCTTGCCACTTCCTTGTTGACCCTTAGCATTCCTTGGCTTGTAGCCACATCACCTGGGTACCTCTGTCATCACATGGAGTTTTCCCTGTGCTTCTCTGACTTATGGCATTTTCCCCTTCTTATATGGGCACCAGACATATTGGGTTCAGGACCAGCCTAATGACCTCATCTTAACTTGGTTGCATTTACAAAGAGCTTGTTTCCAAAGAAGATCACATTCACCTGTACCAGGAGTTAAGAACTTCAACAGATCTTTTTAGAGAATAGTTTAATCTGTAAACTACCCAACTCAGGAAAGATTTAGATTTTCAGTCTCAAAAATTCCATCTCCTTTCATGTTTCTAATCAAAATGCTTTGTTCTATTAATTTTCTGCCTCCTGCCTCTTCTGCAACAGTCCCTTTTTTTTTTTTTAATGTTTTGAGGACTTCTAAAAATAGTAGCCTTCACTAAGTCTGTCAGAGAGGGTTTGCTTTCTATTCCATTTTGTTCAGCACGGTATCCCCCACACCCAGAACAGTGCTTGGCACTTAGAAGGGCCCATGATATTCCCTGAATCAATGAATGACCACAAATGCCTGTGGGGAACTGTACTTTCTGACTTGTCCCACACCTGGTAGTTAACATATCAAAACAAGTTATTGCCTTTATTTTTTAAAAGTTAGATAGGAATTTAAAATGTATGCTAGAGCGTACAATATTCAAACTTAGAGGCCTTTGGGAACATCATTCGAGAAATTAACTAGATATTTCTGCATACCAAAAGTTGACATCCTGAAACATGTCAGCCTACAATAAAGACATATATTGAACATTGGAATAATCTAACTCAGTGGTGGGATTTTTGCATGTATTGAAGCTTAGAACTGGGAAAAATAGAATGATCTTATTTTCCAAAACCACTTGAGCAGGCACAGTGTCAAATTAAAGATGTTGGGGGTATTAACAAAAACTACAGAAAATCGTCAGCTTCAAGGAACAAACAAACACAAGCTCTTCCTTCCATCGCAGAGTACCCTGACAAGTCAGCCCTCCCCGGGAAGACCCGGGGCATGGTCTTCCTTCCCAAGGTTTTCAGTCACACCCAAGTTCCTCGCTACTACCACCTCTATTCACTGTCAGAATTGGAAACTATCCCACCCTGTGTATCTCTCTATGTTTTAGTCTGTCTCTGGAATAAACATCTGGATATTAGGAACTATGTCTTTTTTACAGCTGAATGTTTAATGCTTTAAGTCATTACTAACAGATAGTAGTTGCTCAATAAATCTTTGACAACTGATTGACTACAAGTTTCAATAGAATGTTTCTAAACAAGGAAATCATAGGACCCAAAAGAAATTGATAGAACTATAAGAGAATCCCATCCAAATAAACAATGAAAATCTGCATTGCTTGCAGATAGTTGGCAACAGGTTGCATGATAAATAAAGTGAGGTACAGTTCACAGAACAATTTAAATCTGGTATTATTTGAAAAAAAAAAAAATGCAGTGCTTAGTAGGAAAAGGGTACTGTGGAGCCTTTAGAGTTTCACAGGAAAAAGTCTTATATTTCAAATATTGGAAGTTTTATACTAAACTATTTTTATGTACCCAAGCCATTACACTTATTTTCTTTATATAACAGCAATAAAAACAAACACTGCAGGTTTTATGGAGTACAGTGAAGTGCTAACACTACTGCCATTTTACAGATGAGGAAACTCAAGTCTTAGAAAGGACAATTTTCTTTTGAGAAAATTGCTCAAAGTCAGAAACTAGTAAGTAAAAGAACTGAATTTCGGACCCAGAAGATATCAGAAATATTAGGTAAGATCTCAAAGCCACTCCACGTTCCATTCTGACTCTAGTGTCTGATGCAGTCAGTATGTCTCAAAAGCAAATCTTCTCACCTCTCCTACCACATGAACCTGAGTCTGGGCATATTACCAATTATGATTTCCATAAGATTTCTCACAATTTTTTTAGCTTTTTTGCATAGAAGATCTCAGAGCACTTTTAGTAATTGTGATGATCAAATTGTTAATACTTATACTTCTGTCAGATTACAAATCAGTTTAACACCATTAACTACATCATCATTACATCTTTGAAAAGTTACATTATACATCATTGAATAGTATCTTTCACTTGGTACTTTCTAAAGCAAGCAGTGAACTTTCTTCTTGCCGTGGTACAGTATACTCTTGGCTTCTAAAAGACCAGAAGGATAAAAGGACATGTTACCCCACCCTAGAAAAATAAAAGTAAAAATAAAATAAAATTTAAATAAACAAGAAGAGCTGTGGGTGAAATGAATATACCAAATAGGCATGAGTAAAAGGAGATAATAACTTTTCTTAGGATACATAGCAAAGAGCAGCTAATAATGGAATATGCTCAGTATCACTAGCCATCAGAGAAATGCAAATTAAAACCACAATGAGATACCACCTCACACTGGTCAGAATGGCCATCATAAACAAAGCAACAAACAAGTGTCGGAGAGAATGCAGAGAAAAGGGAACCCTAGTGCACTGTTGGTGGGAATGCAGATTGGAGTAGCCACTGTGGAAAACAGTATGGAACTTCCTCAGAAAACTAAAAATGGATCTGCCTTTTGACCCAGAAATTCCACTGCTGAGATTATACCCTCAGAACCCTGAAACACCAATCCAAAAGAACGTATGTACCCCAATGTTCATAGCAGGACAATTTACAATAGCAAAGTGCTGGAAGCAACCTAAGTGCCCATCAGTAGATGAGTGGATCAAAAAACTATGGTACATTTATACAATGGAATTCTACGCAGCAGAAAGAAAGAAGGAGCTCCTACCCTATGCGACAACATGGATGGAACTGGAGAGCATTATGCTAAGTGAAATAAGCCAGGTGGTGAAAGACAAATACCATATGATCTCACTTATAAGTGGAACCTAATGAACAAAACAATCAAGCAAGCAAAACAGAACCAGAGACATCGAAATAAAGAACAAACTGACAGTAACCAGAGAGGAGAGAGGAGGGAGATGATGAAGAAGGGAAAAGGTCAAGTCAAGGAACATGTATAGAAGACCCACGAACAAAGCCAAAGTGGGAAGGATTGAGGGTGGGAAAGGGGAAAGTGGTGGCAGGAAAATAGAAGCAACTGTACTTGCACAACAATTAAAAAAAGAAAAACAGTTTAAAAAAAAATAAAAAGAATGGAATATACTGATAGTGGATACCTGAAATACATAGCCTCAGAGTCCCCCCATCTCACCTGTCTTCTGGACCGTTCAGCCTGTTCCACTAAGTCATCACCTCATAGGCTAATTCTAAACCCAAAACGCTGTGTGGTTCAGACATCTACAGCTGATACAGCCTGTAACTGTTGCTGAACAGAAAGCGAGTTTCAGCGGGCAGCTGCCCATAGGCAAATTCTGGGGGCAGAGGTTTGGTGGAAAAGGATAGAGATTTTTTGTTCAAAAACTACACAATTTGGAAGAATGGCAGGCTTTGGCCTCAGAGCCCACCCCCTCCAGAACACCCAGAGGAAAAACCTCACCACTCTGCCAGACCAGTCCCAGGCTGCACCCAGAGTTCCTTCTCCCATTTAAAAATACCATCCTTTGGGAACCGCAGGCGGTGGCAGCATGACCATCCCACTAGCTCATCCACTTTCCCAGCGACTGTCAGACCTCAGGCTCCTTCCTGGAGTCTGCATGCCCACACACAACCAGTGTTGCCACACTGCCACTGAGCTTCACCTACCAGGGGCCTGGGTCCACTGCCAACTGCTGCGGCTGGCTTGCCAGCGCTCTGTACTGCTGGCTGCGGAGCACGGTGCCTGCTGCCTGGCCACGTGGCTTCCAGGGCCCACCAGGTCCCACAAGCACTCCAGCCTGCACATCCGTGCCATAGACCCCTGAGGAAGAGAACAAATCTCTGCCTTCCCTCCGTTTAAATCTCCTGGCATGAACTTCTGTGCACTTCAGAAGGGTTCGGCTCCCCCAGCCAGTCCTGTCCTCTTCCCAGGCTAAACTGGCAGGCCAGCACTCCCCCACCCCCCGCTCCCTTGTAGCCATGGTGACCTTTACGGCACAAGTGCTGCTGTGTCCTATGGTTTCCCCTTCGGTCAGGAACCAGAAGAGGGTAGGAGGGCTTTTCCCTTTGACTTGCTAGCCTCACGCAGCTTCGGTGCAATGACTTCCTTCTGCCACATCTCTGCCCAGGAGCATGGAATCTGTCCGCACCGTGCCCTGCTAGCTTGGTTGCCCCGGCAATGCAATGCAATGCAATGCTGTCACTCTGCTCCCGCGTTTCCTGTGGCCTCTCCCTCACTCCAGACACCACACCGGCCAGTGCACCAGTATCCTAATCTCTGTGTCTTCCCACCACTTCCTGACTCAGGTGAAGAACATGAAGTATCCAGCTACAGGACACAGGATCTCCTGCTGCACAACCTAGTGACATAACCAAAAATGCAGGGTGTCAACTCCCTATGGAGTTTACTTTGACCAGTGAGAAACTGAAGTTGGGATGGAGCCCGCAGACACATTTGCTTTGCATTCCGCCCTAGAGTGGACCACTTCGGAGCAAGGTGCTTCTAAGCATCCTGGGAGGAGACCTCTCCTGACTGGAAAACCACCTCTGTGACACCAGGGATTGCTCAGTAATGTACCACTTACGTCTGTTTCCTTCCTTCGTTCCCTAAGTCCCTTTTCTGTCGCTCTCACTGCCCAGGGATTGCATAATCAATAAAGCATTAGCCCCTAAGCTCTACCCCAGTCTCTGTCTTTCAAGAACTCTAAATATAGTCCTATGTAATATTTGATGTAAAACTGGATATAGAATAAGCCTTCTGATTAATAGGAAAGGTAAACATTTTGGTAATAAACAAGCATGATGCTGCTTGTTCAAAAAGATCCCAGAACAATTTTGTGCTCAATACGTAAGTCAATTACAAATGCCCATCGACATTAACATTTTCAGTAGTGTAGAAGGGTGAGGAAAAGTATTTTTATATAAGGCTATTTTTCCCATTTGAAAGAAAATAACACAAGTCCATTTTACACAGATTTTTTTCTCGTGAGGAAAAAATAATAAAAAGAAACATCCAGGGTACCTATCTAACATTTAATTACCATAACTGAATAAAATCTAGGAAAACAGCATCAGAAACTATTAAACATATCTTAAAATCCGCCAGCACACAGCAAACCCTGAACTTCGTCCAGCTGCCTCCTAAGTCTAGTTCCCACCCTTCGACTGTGAACAGTCCGCTGAATTTCAATGGAATTCTGCGAGTGTGATTTCCTCTGCTTGCCTCTCATGAAAAGACATGAAAATGAAAATGGATTGGTAGAGATGGTAGGCACAGTCAGGTGAATGCAAAAGACTGCCATCAATTTCATTGTTTTAGGAAGCCATGGCCATGGCGGGCACAATCAGGCTGAACAGAGAAGAAAAATTATTTCAGCTGTGGCCACCATGAAAAATGAAATATCAGGGAACAAGGCAGCAATTTTGCACAAGGAAGTGAATGTACTTTCTTTATAAACAAATCTCCAGGAGAATCGGGAATTTTAAGTAAAACGACTAAGAGATGCTTAGAGAAGCCCTGACTTTTTTCTCTAACCACCACAGAATCTCACTAGAGCAAACTCTTCAGGCCGTGAGGCTTACGCGCCATGAGGGCTGCCTGTGATAAGAGCCATTTCAATAAACTGTTTTGCTGATTATTTTGAAGATTAAAAAAAAAAATAAGAAAGTGAAAATATTGCTCATGTGACATAAACTGTTTACTGAGCTTTAAATTCTTCCTCTTTGATGCACTGTGGCTGGTATCACCGAAAACCAAATGTGGGTTAACAACACAAGAGATAAATAAGTGTATATCTCAAAAAATTAGAAAGTATGGTCCTCATTGAACCCTGGGATTGTCTCTGGGAGTTAAAAGGCAGAATCCTTCCTATTAAGAGAGTCTACAATTATTTATACAAGGGAGTAAATAAACTGTTAAAGACCAAACAGAAAAAGGTGTTACTGTACAATTTCATTTACTTTTATTAGTATTTGGAGCTACAGTCTCTTTAGTTCTGAATCAGACATTTTGTTCCCGATTTGGGAGATTCCTTGTCTTTAAGGCTGTTTGTTCAATATCACTTTCACTATGCTCTAACGAGATATCCTACCTGTGAACTTCTTCTCTCTTAGGATAAAATGATCCTTTTTTTCCTTCTTTTTGGAGAGAGAGAGAGAGATAGACAGTGGGGGCGGGGATATCAATTTGTTGCACTTATTGATACATTCAATGATTTGTTTATTGTATGTGCCCTAACCAGGAATCAAACCCACAACCTTGGCATATCTGGATGATGCTCTAACCAACTGAGCCACTGGATAAAATTATTTTTAATAATTTTAGGATAAAATTATTTTTAATAGAGCCAGGATAAAATTATTTTTAATAAGCTGTGCCTATCCCTACCCTCATTCCATGGTAACCCTAGCAATGGAATATAAGCTATGACCTGTAAGAATTTTCAACCATCTCAGAGAGCTAATTATTTTAAAGATAATTACCATTCCAAGATCTTTCTCTTTCTTCATCAGAACTGAAATATTGTCATATTTTTATTTGAGGTCTTGCCTCATTTCTAGCTACAATGGATTATGATAGATGAAATAAATAAATTTTTATGTAATTCTAGCTAATGTGTTACCTTTACTGAGCAAGTAGTAGTCTAACAGTTTAAAAGACCAATTTTCATCACCATGGAATCCAAGTGGTAGGAAATTTTTGGTCAGGGCCCCCTTTCTGTTCCCCAATTATAAAACTTGGAAGGTTGCCCAGATGACCAACGAACAGTGCCAGTCACGGGTTAGAGAAACAATTTAATTAAAAGCATAGGCCAATATAACAGCAATTGAAACAGCCAGGTAATGGACTTCGAGGGTCAGACTCTGGCCCTCCAGTATCCACCAGTTATAAAAGCAAACGACTGCACAGTCACTGTATTGCTGCTTTTATTGCCAAGGTTGTTATACATAAATGTATTTCAACACTTATTTTGTCCCCCTCAAATTGCCATCACGTTGCTAAATAGCAAGAACATTCAGACCAGAAAATTGAGTTATTTTTTATACGTAAAGTTAAGTGGACAGCTGCTGCAGGATTAATACATTCCCTTGATTTATTTTTTATTTACAGATGCACATTTTCATTAGCTGGGATTTGAACAGAATGGATTTTTACAACAAAAGCAAAAAGCAGCCCAATTCTAGCGTTTATACACAGATGGGCTTCTCTCTGTCTCCTTGGGCAGTTTTGAGTGTATCTTCTTCCAACACAGCCCAGATGCGTCTATTTGTAGTGTTCAGCTTGCAGCCTCGAGGCAGGGTACATAATTTCTCTCCCTAATCTGCAGAGCAAATCTCAGATTCAATGTGTTTTCTGTGTAGAGGCAAGAGAGTCTCAGAGAACGGGGCTGGAAATGCAGAGCACTTTTTCCCCCTTTCTCCTATGTAAATTAAGACGTTTCAGGCCTCTGCAATGATTTCTTCAGTTATCTGTCTATATTTGCTACAATGATTTCCTGAATGGCTTTCAGATGTATTACTTCCCCTTGCTTTAGAAACCAGTTAATAAACTGTCCTCTAATGCTCTGAAATGTTGACTCTCTTAGACTTCAAACCACAGTAGTTATAAATAACCACAAATTCTCAAACTGCTTTACATGTGGCATATATTCTCACTGATCTGTCTTATTTGTTTTGGGGCCCAAGAAATGTTTGATAATTGAATGAATGCACTGTAGATGTGGCAGAGAACTTGGAAGTTTCTACCCAAACCTTCCTTAGCTTTGGGTATGGTGCTGCCAGTATATCTTCAGGAGTTCTGGTTTAGAATTTTACTCAGATTTCTAACTGTGTTTGGGTAACAATATAGTATTCCCTACTGTTTAGAAATTTGTAGAAGGCAGTGCCACTAGCCAGGCCAAGACAGTCAATAGGCATCAAAATGACTGAAGGTAAATACCTGGAGCACTGGGTTGGAGGCAAGAGCCTCCCGGGTCTTTGTGGTTACAGGATCACAGGTTGCAGAAGACACCAGAGCCCTGACCTCAGGTTTATGCTCTGCTTTTTCCTGTTCATATCCCTCATGAGAGGCAGGTAGAACAGGAATGGCAGGTAAGCCTTGCCCCCTCCATAATTTTAGCCATATCCATGTGCCTAAAAGAAAACAGGGAACATGGTTGAAAAGTAAGACAGGCACTAAACCATTAGCAAAGCCACCAGGACTGGTCCTTGGTCACTTTCACCCTTGGAAGCTCCCTACCCCACCGTCTCAAGCACAGATTTTTACTTTCACCTGGTACATGTTTGTCCATATTTATGGGTGAGTGAATTACCACTAAGTAAAGACAAATGAGTTTTAAATCTGAAACTATGAAATATTTGTTTGCTGGATTGCATTTCCCAATTGTTTGACCAACAAGGTGGTAAGCAGGATTGTTACTCTAAAACAGTCAGATTGCGGGGGCATCTCCCCACTGGCCATGGTGGCAGCAGGGGGAGGCTCCAACACAGAGCCAGAGGAAAGCTAGAGATATCACGGGATAGGGCAAGAGCAAGCGTGAAAAGCTAGCAAGATAATGGGATTTTAAAAAGCCCTCCCCTCCCTATCTCTGCTGGGGGCAGAAAGATGAGATGGTCTTTGAGAGTGGAATCCTCCATTCTCTCAGGTCACGTGGCATCCGAATTAAAACCTCTTTCCTTTTACGCCAGCATCCGCCTCACAAGCTTGGCTTTCGTGGCGACAGGTAGCAGAACCTATGTTTTCGTTTGGTTACAGGAAGACTTAGGAAAGTAAAACAGCATCGGCGCTTTCCAGGCCAAATGTAGAAAAAGGCTAAAATGACGCTCCCAGCACTGATGGCGGCCCTGACTCAGCACTAACCTTTCAAACATCGGCGGGAAGAAGGAAAACTCGGCTCCCCATTGAAAACGTACTACACAGCCAGAAGCCCCATCACCTCACATTGCACAAATGCTTCCGGGCCTGTACTCCAGGTTTCAACCCAGAAACTTTCTAACAATTCATCTGATTTTTTCAACATCTTACATACCATGCTGTCACACTCCGTTTTAAGAAAGTGAATGGTTAAGTCACAATTTAAAGGCGCCTTCTTATCAACTCCTGTAGAAGTAATCCTCTTTGCGCTTACCTTCATTTTAGATGCGATATTTGTCGTGTGGAATTTATAGACAGTGATTGTGCTGAGGTTTTATCTGTCCAATTTTTTAACTTAGCATGAGTTCTGAGATTCACCTCTGCTTAGCTAAAGCAATCAGAGAATAAAAACAAATACATAAATAAAAAGGCTTTTTTTCATAGTAATACCAACACAGCCTTAACTGGAGTGGAGGGAGTCATGCAGCCATAATAATAAAAGTAGCAAACATTAGCAATCTGCTTCATAGCATGAAATAAAATGTATTTTAGTAAAAACATGAACACTACTGCAACTATAATTTTTCACATAGCTGTGATAAAAGAACAATAAAAGTGATAAGGCATAACAATTCCTGAGTAAACACACGTATAAAATGAAGTGGAAGTTCAGATCTAAAGTGTTCTGTTTTACTTGCAGACTCTACCACGGCTGGTACTTTAATATTTTTTTCACAACTATCCATTTTGTTCACTTGTACAATTTAATGGATGCTAGAAGCTTCCAAAAAATATGTTGC
>PVJI01030813.1:0-13763 GCA_004026765.1 Micronycteris hirsuta
CTTCTCAGATAAGGTCAAGTTCAAGGAGTACATCATCACGCAGCCTTTACTATATGAAATGTTAAGGGGTTTTATATAAGGACTCATGAGAGAAGGCACCAAGGCCAGATCAGCTACTGGGGAACTCAGATCAGCCACAGCCAAGACGCTTGTGAGGTAAGCAAGCAAAATACAACCAGAGAAACAAATTATAACCAGAAACATTGAAATTTAGAACATTCTGGCACTAACCAGAGGGGAGGGAGAAGGGGATAATGGAGACAAGGGTATTCAGGAACTGCTATAAAGGACAGATGGACAAAACCAAGGGGGAGGGTGGAAGCAAGGGAGGGAGGTGGGTTTGCCTGGGGTTGGGGGTGGGGGGTAAATGCAGACAACTGTAAGTGAACAACAAAAAAATAATTAAAAAAAAAGAAATATGGGTATAAACAGACCCTAGATCCATAAGATACCAAGGCCTGAAAACATCTAGATTATACAATATTAATCATATATTTCTGGTTGGGGATGCTAGATATTTTTCTTGATTGGACTGCCAATCTCTTTTTCAGACAAGGAAACAAAAATTCAGAAATACTCAAAAATTTTCTTTCTGTGCTCCCTTTTACCTGATTAACCTCTAATGGTCATGTAAAATTCTGCTCAGCCATCTCCTGTTTTTTTTCCCTTTCTAATCTTTATGACTTCTATTAAAAATTTCATTTTTTCAATTATGCTAAGCCATCACCTCTTATTGGAAGCCTTAATTAACCTTCCCTCCCACTCCCAAGCTAGGTAAAATGCCCCTACTAACCTCTACTATAATATTTACGCTCTGTAATTATTTGATTACTTGTACATGCCTCCAAGTGGACTCTAAATTCCTGGAAGGCTATGAGTGGTCATGTCTTATCTTGATGTCTCTGGTACCTAGTCTACTACTTAGTGTCCAAAAAGATCTCAGTGAGCCTTTTTTAACGGAACTAAGTGGTATCATTTGCCCAAGGATACAGAACTGCTATAAGACAAAGGAAGGCCTAGGTGTGAGAGCATTTGATTTTTTATCTAGATGCTTTCCATTATATCATGTACATAAAGAGTCACTGATGAAGAAGTCAGACACAAATCTAGAAAATATATTCTATGGATAGATATTTTATTGATATTTAGAGCACCAGAAAAATGTAAATATTTAAATGAACCAACTAAAAGACAGAGATTGGTAAAATGGGTTAAAAAATATGATCCATCTGTACCACTTACCACAACGCACTTCAAATATAGTTATAAGTAGTTTAAAAGTAAAAAATAACAGAGAAAGAAATATGGTACAAACATTACTTAAAAGAAAACAGGAGTAACCCTGACCAGTGTGGCTCAGTTGGTTGGGCATTCTCCACAAGCGAAAGGTCATTAGTTCAATTTCTGGTCAGAGCACATGCCTAGGTTGCAAGTTCAGGGACACGTATGAGAGGCAACCAATTGATGTTTCTCTCTTACATCGATGTTTCTCTCTCTCTCCCTCCCTTTCCTGTCTCTAAAAATAAATAAACATTTTAAAAAGAAAAAGCAGGCAAGGCTATATTAGTATCAATAAAAAGAAAATTACCACAGATAGAAATAAACATTAAATAACGATAGAAGGGTCAATCTACCAAGATATAGCAATCCCAAATGTGTATGTCCCAAAAACAAATACCTCCCCCAAAACAAACCAGAGCAGCAAAATATGTGAAGCAAAACCTGACTGAACTAAAAAGTAGAAACAGACAAAATCTGCAGCTGGAGACGTCAACATTCTTCTCTCAACAACTGATACAGCCAATAGAGAGAATATCAGCAAAGATAGTAAAAACTCAATATAATCAATGGATATGACTTAATCAACACTTGTAGAACACTGCATTTAACAAGAGCAGACTACATTCTTCTCAAGCATCCACTGAAAATATACCAAGATATATTGGCCATAAAATAAGCTTAAACAAATTTAATAGGATTGAAATCATACAGTGTGCATTCTGATCACAATGGAATCAAAGCAGAAGTCAACAGCAGAAAGATAAGGAAAATTTCCCAATATTTGGAAACTAAATAACATACTTTTAAATAAGTCATGGGTCAAAGAGGATGTCTCGAGGGAAATAAAAAAAAACATTGAACTGAATGAAAATGAAAATACATACAACATATCAAAATTTGTGGGTGACAGGTTAAAGCAGTGCTGTGAACGATTTTTTAAAAAGAGTTTATTTATTTTTAGACAGAGAGGAAGAGAGGGAGAAAGAGAAGAGGCAATCAATGTGTGGTTGCCTCTCACGTGGCCCCCACTGGGGACCTGGCCTGCAACCCAGGCATGTGCCCTGACTGGGAATCGAACCTGCGACCCTTTGGTTCACAGCCCGCACTCAATCCACTGAGCTATGCCAGCCAGGGCACAACAAACTTTTTTATAAGTAGAAAAAGTACACTCTAAAATAATGATAGAAAGCATAGTATAGTAAATATGTAAACCAGTAACAGTCATTTTTTAATCATTATCAAGTATTATGTATTGTATATTACTGTATGGTATACTTTTATACGACTGGCAGTGCAGGTCTGTTTACACCAGTATCACCATAGACACGTGAGTAATGCATTGCACTACTACATTAAGATGGCTCTGATGTCACTAGGTGATAGAAAATTTTCAGCTTCATTATAATCTTATGGAACCACTGTCCTATATGTAGTGCATCATTAGCCAAAATATTATATGGTGAATGACTCTACAAACACATAAACCTACAGAGGGGACCCACTTGAGGAGGTGATTAACACACCAGTGGCATTCTTACCTGTCAGGGTATGTCTAGGAATAGTCTATGTTTCTAGGAATATCCTAGTAAAGAAGGGGGTCCCAAGAGAAGATAGTAGCTCATCAACTAGATCTAGGGGCAATACTCCAACATATGATCCAGAAAATGCTGTGAAGCGTGTTACTCAGGTTTACCTAAAGGCTCAGCTTTCAGGGACTTGGTTCAGAATCCCAGTAAGAGAAGAGCTTTCCACAGAAACCTAAGTAAGTTAGCATGCAGCCCCCACAGCCTCAGGAGCTCCAGCTGTAGCAGAAGGATGAGGAAGTCAAGAGACTTAGCACAGATGCCAGTGCCCTTAGCTGGGTACTGGATGAGAGGGTCACCCACGTAGGTAGAATGAGGCATGTAAGTGGTATTAGCAGCACTGGGAGCTTTGCAAACACAAAAGAGAAGCCTCCAAGGGCTAAAAGCACTAACAACCTAGCAAGGATCCTGTTTCCGAGGTCACCAAAGGTGCTAAGAGGAAAGAGGAGAGGAGGAAGATGACACTTGGAGCTCTAGAGTACCTATTCAGGAAAACACAGCAGATACTTCCAGGGTAAAGTTGGTATGTTTGAAGACTGCCCTGGAACCATAATAGCTAGCAGAAGTCTATGAGTGACTGTTATCATCAAGACCCTGGTTTCTCATCCAGGATGGTATAGCCCAGAGAGTATTTAGAACAGCTGTATTTCATGATGGTAAAAGATTATGTACATAATCACACACATATAGAATATGCACATGCATGCATAGTACAAAGAGAGATTTGTTTTCCTGTCACATAAAAGGAAGTTTCCAAAGCAAAAGAGTAATCTTTTACCCTAAAAATTAATGTATATTGTGCATTAAAAATTGGCGGTTTCTAGAAACTCTGATCAGCAACCCACTTAAGAAGCTTAAATTTCAATGAGTAAGAGAAATTCACTGAGGCCTAAAGACATCCTTAAATGTATCAATAGTATAGATGCGGCTCATTTGGTCCTTGAGATGGAGGACTTCTGATGCCAGCAGGCAAGGAAGGTTCCTAAGACCTGACAAAAGGCCCACTACAGGGATAGGGATGAGGGCAATGGCAGGCTCAGTTCCTGGAAGAGTTAGGCATTCCTTATTTAAAAATGACCAGCTATTTCCTCTCACTAGTCACAGAGAAACAGCCTCACAACAGAAGCCTATTGACAGAAAGTCAATTAGGTAATTAGACTTGTAAAAAGCCAACTCAGAAGCAGGAAAACAAAATTTAAATAATGGCCTTTATCTCTTCTAGCCAAGTAAACTTCCCTAAACCCCTCACACTTGGGTGCCAAGTGCCTCTTATTGACAGTCTTTCTCAAATAACTAGGTAATAGTTCTGGCTTTTTATCCATTCAATTTCTCCTGAACCAAAGGGCTAACTTTATTTATTTATTGCCCTTTATTTATTCATTTAATTTTTCCTCGGCTTTATTGAGATATAACTGACAAATAAAATTGTAATATATTTAAAGTATACAATGTGAGGATCTGATATACATATACATCATGAAAGGATTTCTACCACTGAATTAAGTAACACATCCATCACCTCACATCCTTTTTTTGGGGGGTAAGAACATTTAAGATGTCTTCTCTTAGCAACTTTTAAGTATACAATACAGTATTGTTAACTATAGTCACTATGCTGTACATGATATCCCCCAAACTTATTCATCTAATAATTAAAAGTCCATACTCTTTTACCAATCTCTTCCTATTTCCTCATTCCCTAGTCCCTGATAACCAGTATTCTACACTGTTTCTATGAGTTTTACTTTTTTTTAAAGATTCAACATATTAGTGATACCATGCAGTATTTGTCTTTCTCTGTCTGGCTTATTTAACCTAGCATAATGCCCTCCAGGTTCATCCATGTTTGTCACAAATAGCAAGATTTCCTGAAGGGCTAATTTTAGACACAGAGATAATGTAGAATACTGCTGCAGAACTGAAAATATTTAAACATGTTAATAGACTAGTACTGTAATCAGTTAATAACTCTCTTACACCTAAGAGCAATGTTTGAATTCTAGCTACCCTTTTTACATAGTTCAGATCACTGACATTCTAACTCAATTCACTGAATGTTATTCTAAAGGAGTTAGCAAATTTTTTCTGTAAAGGGCCAGACAGTAAATATGTTTTGCTTTGCAGGCCAGTGTCTGTGTTAACTATTCAACTCTGTCATGGCAGCATAAAAGTAAACATAGATAATATGTAAACAAATGGACATGGCTGTATTCCAATAAAATTTCATTTATGGACACTTAAATTTGAATTTCATATAATTTTCACATGTTATGAAATATTCTTCTTTTGATTTTTTCAACCATTTAAAAACCAAAAAAATCCATTCTTAGCTTGTAGGCTGTACAAAAATAGGTGGTGTACCAATTCTTGCTGAAACCAATACTTGATGCCTCCCTGAGAGAATTAAAATTTCAGACTGTTCCTGTTAAAAAAGTAGAAATTTCAAATCAGGATCTCACCATAAACTTATGTTAATGTTCCACCTTGGGGGAGGGGCTAATTCTATAAGTGCATACCAACACATTATAGTGGAAACAGAACTTGAAAACTAACTTATACCTGCAACGTAATAGGTGTATGAAGCTACAAAACACTCATTCTTTCTGGGGCTCAATTCCCTCCATTCTAGTCCATTTGCAGTAATCTTCCACATCACTGAAAGGGAGGAGGAGTTACAACTATAATTTACCACTGTTAAGTTCTGCCTGGGATATATAGCAAACATTTCTATGTCTACTGTGTGCAGGTCACCATGAAGGAAAGAAACTTTCAAAAGTCTTTTGTCATTATTCTATCAGCCTATTCTGAAATCTAAAGCCTACTTATGACACTATGCATAGCTTGAGCAAAGAAAAACCCCAAAGAGGATAAACCCAAAGAAATCCATGTCCACACATATACAAATCAAACTGTTGACAATAATCACAAAGAAAAAAATCTTGAAAGCAACCACAGAAAAACAATACATTACCTTATAGGGATACAATTTAAATTACAGTGGATTTTTCACTGGAAACCAAGGATGTCAGAAGGAAATGGAACAACATATTTGAAGTGTGAGGAAAAAAGAGCTATCAACATGTAATTCTATATGTGGCAAAAATATCCTTTGGGAATGAGAATTTATAGCCAACAACCTGCTCTAAAAGAATTGCTACAAGAAGTTCTTCAGATTGATGGGAAATTATAGCAGAAGGAAATTTAGAACATTAAGAATGAAGGAACAGCAACATAAACGGTAAATATTTGGGTAAAAATAATACCCATTCTCCTAGTGTACACCCACTAATGGGTGAACACTAATACTAGTGTTCTCCGGAGTTCTTTATTTTTGGCAGCTGACAACAAAAATGATAACAATGTGTGTAGAGATTTAGAATAGGTGTACATGTAATACATAAGCCAACTATAACAAAAAGAGGGGAGTATAGAGGGACTATTAGGGTGGTAAGGTTTCTGCATTCCTCTTGAAGTGGTAAAGTATTGATTTTAAGTAGACTGTGCAAAGCTAAATATGTATAATTCCTACAGCAACCACAAAAAATATGCAGTGATAAACTAAAAAAAAATCACAGTAGATGAATTAAAATTGATCACTAAAGAAAGTTCAACTAACCACAAAGAAGGCAGGAAAGTGGAAAAAAGAGGAAATAATAACAGAGGTCACGCAAAGAAATAATAAAATAGTAGGCCTAAACTGAGTATATCAATAATTATATTAAGTCTAGTAGTCTGTCAGAACAGATTTTGAAAACATGACTCAACTACAGTCTATAAGAAAGTAACTTCAAATATGATATAGATAGAGGTGAAAAATGAAAGGATAAAAACAAATATGAGATACACTGCTCAAAAGAATTAAGAACAGAGAAAATTACAAGGATATAGGGGACACGACATAATGCTAAAAGGGTATTAGCTCATCTCAAAGACTTAACAATTCTAAATGTATAAATACGTAACAACAGGACTTCAAAATCTGTGAAGCAAATACTGTCAGACCTAAAATTAGACGTAGAAAAATCCACAACTATAGTTGGAAACTACAACACTAGACAGAAAATCGGCAAGAATATGTAAGAACCAAACACCATTATCAACTTAGTGGAATTAGCTGACATGAATAGAACACTGCATCTGACAGGAGCAAGACAGACCATATCCTGGATCAAAAACAAACCTCAAATATAAAGGTACCGAAATCATAAAGAACATGTTTCCTGACCATAAAGGAATTAAAATAGAAATCAACAGCAGAGCGATAAGAGGAAAAGCTCCAAACACTTGGATTTTAGATAACATACATCTAAATAATCCATGAATCAAAGACAAACTTGTAATGGAAATTAGAAAATATTCTGAATTAGTGAAAAGTAAATACAGCACAACTCAATTTGTGAGCTGTACCTGAAGCAGTGCTTAGAGGGAAATTTACAGCATTAAATGTTCTTTTTTGGGAAAAAAGGTCTCAAATAAATAATATACACTCCACCTTAGGGGATTGAAAAAGGAAGAGCAAAATATATCCAAACCAAGCAGAAAAAAGATATAAACAAGGTAAAACAGAAATCAATGAAGCTGAAAAACAACAGAGAAACAGAAAAACAAGAGAAAATCAATGAAAACAAAACTGGTTCTTTGAAAACATCAATAAAATTGATAAACCTCTATCTAGCATGACTGAGAAAGAAAAAAAGAGAACACTCAAATTACCAATATCAGACAGTAATGAAAAGGGATTATCACTATAGGCTCCTCAGATATTAAAAGGATAGTAAGAGAATACTATGAATAATGCTACGCACATAAATCAGACAACTTAAATGGAGAGATTGCTCAAAAAACACAAACTATCAAAACTCATTGGAAAACAGATAACCTGAATAATGCCATATCACAGAAATCAAATTCACAGCTAAAAAGTCTTTAACACCAATTCTATAAGATCTCTCTTCCAGAAAACAGAAGAGTGAATCCTTCCCAACTCATTTTATCAAGCCCTAATACCAAACTTAGACGAATGCAGTGCAAAAAGAAAACTATAGACCAATATCTCTCATGAATATAGAAGCAAACATTCCCAACAAAATATTAGCAAATCTAACAGTAATATATAAAACCTCAGAACCAAGTCAGATTTATCCCAGGAATGGAAGGCAGGTTCAATGTTCAAAATCAATCAAGCATATTAAGTTTTAAAAAGAAAAACAACATGATCATATCATATCACAAAGAAAAAAATCTTGAAAGCAACCACAGAAAAACAATGACAACAAAAGGATTTGCCAAAATTCAGCATGTTTTCATGACAAATTCTCAACAAACTAGAAATAGAAGGGAACTTACTTGATTAAAATAACTTAAAGATGAAAGACAACGGTGAAACAAGAAAAAGATGTCCTTTCTCACCACTCCCATTAGACATCATATAATAATAGAAGTCTCAGCCTATGCAATAAGGGACAAAAAAAGGCATACAGATTGAAAGAAAGAAATTAAATTCTTCCTACTTCTCAACAACATGATTATTTGCTTAGAGTATATTAGGGAATCAATTTTTTAAAATAAAAGCCCTGTTAACTTATTATTAGCTTAGGTCAATATAAAAACCAATCAGCCCTGGTTGGTGTGGCTCAGTGGCCTGAGCACTGGACTGTGAAGCAAAGGGTCGCAGGTTCAATTCCTAGTCAGGGCACAAACCTGGGTTGCAGGCCAGGTCCCCAGTGGGGGGCGTGCAAGGGGTGGCCACACATTGATGTTTCTCTCCCTCTATTTCTCCCTTCCTTCCCCTTTCTCTAAAAATAAAAATTAAATCTACCCCCCCAATCATATTTCTATATAGTGGCAATAAACCATTGGAAACTGAATTTTTAAAATATGTTTTATTGATTATGCTACTACAGTTGTCCCATTTCTCCCCCCCTTTATTCCCTTCTGCCCTGCACACCCCTTCCCACCCACATTCCCCACTTTAGTTCATGTCCATGGGTTATACATATAAGTTCTTTGGCTTCTACATTTCCTATACTATCCTTAACCTCCCCCTGTCTATTTTCTATCTACCATTTGTGCTACTTACTCTGTACCTTTTCTCCCTCTCTCCCCCTCCCACTCCCCCACTGATAACCCTCCATGTGATCTCCATTTCTGTGATTCTGTTTCTGTTCTAATTGTTTGCTTTGTTTTTGTTTTAGGTGTGGTTGTTAATAACTGTGAATTTGTTGTCATTTTCCCATTCATATTTACCATCTTCTTTGTCTTAGATAAATTCCTTTAACATTTCATATAATAAGGGCTGGGTGATGATGAACTCCTTTAACTTGACCTTATCTGAGAAGCACTTTATCTACCCTTCCATTCTAAATGATAACTTTGCTGGATAGAGTAATCTTGGATGTAGGTCCTTGCCTTTCACAACTTCGAATACTTCTTTCCAGCCCCTTTCTTGTCCGCAAGGTTTATTCTGAGAAATCAGCTGACAGTCTTATGGAAACTCCTTTGTAGGTAACTGTCTCCTTTTCTCTTGCTGCTATTCAGATTCTCTCCTTATCTTTCGTCTTGGGTAATGTCATTATGATGTGCCTTGGTGTGTTCCTCTTTGGGTCCAACTTCTTCAGGATTCTCTGGGCTTCCTGGAAGTCTATTTCCTTTGCCAGATTGGGGAAGTTCTCCTTCATTATGTTTTCAAATAAGTTTTCAATTTCTTGCTCTTCCTCTTCTCCTTCTAGCACTCCTATGATTCAGATGTTGGAACGTTTAAAGATGTCCTGGAGGTTCCTAAGCCTCTCCTCATTTTTTGAGTTCTTGTTTCTTATTCTGTTCTGGTTGAATGTTTCTTTCTTCCTTCTGGTCCACATCGTTGATTTGAGTCCCGGTTTCCTTCACATCACTTTTGGTTCCCTGTACATTTTCCTTTATTTCACTTAGTGTAGCCTTCATTTTTTTCATCTAATTTGCAACCGTATTCAACCAATTCTGTGAGCATCCTGATTACCAGGGTTTTGAACTGTGCATCTGACAGGTTGGCTATCTCTTTGTCGCTTAGCTGTATTTTTTCTGGAGCTTTGATCTGTTCATTCATTTGGACCATTATTTTTTTGTTTTGGCACTGGAAACTTAATTTTTAAAAACAGTATCATTTAAAATAGCTCAAAAGAAATGAAATACTTAGTTGTAAATCTATCAAAACATTTATAGATCTATATGCTAAAAACTACAAAACACTGGAAGAAATCAAAGAAAATCTAAATAAATGGAGAACTTCCATGTGGTGGATGATTTGGCATGTTACAGATATCAATTATCCCTAAACTGATCAAATTAATCATTAGATTTAACCTAATCCCAATAAAAATCCCAGCAGGTTTTGTAAATATAGTCAAGCTGATTCTAAAATTTATAAAGAACAGTGAAAGTTCTAGAATAGCTAAAACAAATTTTAAAAAGAAAAATAAAGTTGGAGAAATCACACTAATTTATTTTAAGGCTTATTATAAAGCTACCATAATCAAGACAGTGGTGGTATTGGTGAAGTGATGAAAACAGATTGACCCACGTAAACATAGGCAACTGATTTTTGACAAGAGTGCAAAAACAAGGTAAAAGTGGAAGGACAGTCTTTTGTACAAATGGTGCTGGAACAATTAAACACTCATAAGCCAAAAAAAAAAAAAAAAGATCTCGATGTAAACCTCATATCATATACAAAGATGAACTCAAAATGGGTATAGACCTAAATGTAAAACTGTAACTACAAAACTTTTAGAAGCTAGGAGAAAATCTTCATAACCTAGGGTTAATAAAAGACTTTTTAGAAGTGAATCCTGTAAAAAATGTTAGATTTCACCAAAATTAAAATATTGCTTGGTGAATGAAACAGAAATACAAGAGACTGCTAAGAGAACAAAAAGCCAAGCCACAGAGAAAATATTTATTGATAAATCACATAACCAACAAAGGATTTTTATCCAGAATACATTTTAAAACTCAAAGTACTTTTTTTTTTTTTTTGCTGCCCCTGCTGGTATGGCTGAGCAGACTGAGCACTGGCCTGTGAACCAAAGGGCCACTGGTTCAATTTCCAGTCAGGGCACATGCCTGGGTTGCAGGCCAGGTCCCCAGTAGGGGGTGTGCAAGAGGCAACCACACATTGATGTTTCCCTCCCTTCTCCTCTGTCTAAACATAAATAAATAAAAAACACTTCTTTTTTAAAAAAAGAAAACAATATTTCTTTTTATTAAAGTCATGAATGTGAAGTCAGTCCAGCATTTTTAAAATTGTAAAGGTGGGAGCAACGCTCCTTCCAGCTCCCTACATCTTAGGGCAGAAGCTGGCCCAATTGATTATTTTTCCAAAACCACTTTATAGTGAAATATTAAAGGACTCTGTTTTAGTAATCGCTAGGAAAAATGTTGGTTGAAAAACTTCCCCCTACTCCTGTTCTATATCCTCAACCCACTCCACCCTGGTGTTTTAGAATTTTAGTTCAGACTTTCTCTGCAGAGGATTCCCTATGCTATATGGGAAGTTGGCATTTTTTTAATGAACGGTCACCATACCTAGATTATTTCTGAGTTTGAGTTTTCATTGCAAGATACTTGTCTTATGCGTCTTTCAATAAAGTTGTTAAGCTGATTCAGAATATTTATAAATACCAGTTGTTAGTGAACCATGTTTTAACCTGTCCTTCCTGCTTCTTGGGATGATTCAAATTTGTATGCATTTAATACTCAAGTGGACTTATAGATAACTGAGCTTTTATTACTGTAAAAAAGATCCATTCTTTTGCTTGACTCCATTTTAAATCTTTTGAATGCTGACACGGCAGACTGTGACCCTCCATTTGGGCTCTATTCTCCATTTTCATTCTGGACAACTGCAAATTAAGGACAGACACTGAGTACCAGCGGAGCCTGCTTGGGGAGCTATTGGGTAAGGGGTTAGGGCAGAACAATGCCTAGGGCCTGGAACACACGGCCCATTTGCTGAATTTGTTGATTTGATTATGCTGTTCATTAATGTAAAAAGTAAAGTGTTAAAATAAAACCTGTTATGGAAAAGGAAGCTGTATCACAATGAGCTGCAGTATATTTTGCCAAAGCTATTAGATTTTTGAGACAGTTGGTAGTTTATCAATTTTTATTGCTTCAATATAGTTATTTTATGGCCATTACTAGCAAAAGTGGATTATAGAAATAGTGTTTGACAGAAAAGAAGGGCCCAGTGTGAGCCTGTCTGCTCTTGATCCCCTAAAACAAAGGTTCTTAATGTTATCCTTATAGAAAGAACAGTAACATGACAGAAGGAACATCAGTTTCTCATTTTGTGACAGTAGTTCTAGGAAATCTTTCTGCATTGTTCTTGAGCACTTACCCACCTGAAGAGGTATCCAGTTTTTTTCCTGTGAAGACCTCTTCAAGTACCAGTATGATCACAAAGGTATTTCAAGGTGCTGATACAACATTAAAACCAGCAATTAGTAGTGGATTTCAAGGACTTTGTGCAGGATGGGGCATGATCCACTGGCAATGTTGAAGGGTGTTTGGGGTATCAAAATACAGTTTTCGCCCTGGTTGGTGTAGCTCAGTGGATTGAGCGCGGGCTGGGAACCAGACGGTCCCAGTTCGATTCCCAGTTCGATCGGGGCACATGCCTGGGTTGCGGGCCAGGTTCCCTGTGAGGGCCATGTGAGAGGCAAGCATACATTGCTGTTTCTCTCCTTCTCTGTCTCCCTCCCTTCTCCTCTCTCTAAAAATAAATAAATAAAATCTTTAAAAAAATACAGTTTTCAAAATTAAAAACATGACTCACAAATACCAAAAGAACAAATGGCAAAGACCAATTTATCAGTGAGGGAAGCAGCAGGATGTAAGGCTGCTTCAAAGAATATTTGAGAGATTCGGTATGTACAGGAACTAAAAGCAAAAATTCTGGGATAGCTAAATTAGAGAGAAAAGTAGTTAATACTCTGTAGGATAGTTAATCTAAATCTTTGGAATTACTCCTTCTACCAAACAGAAATTTTTACAACTTTATCAAAGACATGTAACTTAACATGTCACTTCAAGAAGTGTGGACCTTACTCTGGGAATATAGTCTAAGAATCCTGAAACACCAATTTGAAAGAATACACGCACCCCTATGTGTGGCAGTGATTTCCACACGTGTGTAAACACGCAGTCCTGAGAATTTACACGTTTTGAGCACAGCTCCGTGTGATTCCCGTGTGAGCAAGTGTGGATCATGTCTGTGGAATGGGAATTCTCTAATAGGAATTTGGCAAAGATGTATCTTAAAAAATTCTGGCTTGCTGTGCCCTGCATATTACTTTAACCGGGTCCTGTCTGCCACCGGATCTGAATTTACATCCAATGCCTTGCTATGAGTAATCCTACCTGTTCTGCATAATCCCATGAATAATCAATCCAATGTAAATTGGCCCCTGATAAAAACCCTGGCTAGGCAAGCCACAAGGCTTTTTCCAGAAATGGGAGGAATCAGCCACGTGGTCCTGGTCTCTCTTTCCTCGTGTGTTTCGGTATGAAATTCATACACGCATTGGGTCACGGTCACCCACGGGTATCGGCAGGTCCGATCTACCCCGTGTCACCTATGTTCATAGCAGTGTTATGTATAATAGCCAAGACCTGGAAATAGCCCATGTGCCCATCAGTAGATCAGTGGATAAAAAAGCTGTGGTACAGGACTTCCTAAGATGGCGGCATAGGTGAATGCACCGTACCGCCTCGCACAGCCAAACAAGGGAAAAAAACAGAAATCTACACATCCAAAAACAGCCAGATCTGACAGAAAATCATATTGAGAGGAAGTCCGACAACCAAGGAATTAAAGAAGATACATTCATCAAGTTTGGTGAGCCAGAAGGTGCAGAGCGAAGG
>PVJI01030814.1:0-13788 GCA_004026765.1 Micronycteris hirsuta
CCCCCCCCCCCCGCCCCTCTGAGGGCTCTGGCAGCCCAAAGCTATCTGAAGAATGCTCCCTGGGTGCAGGCCCACCGGGGCAGCTCCGACCCCTAGCTGACACTCTGCGCACCTAAATCCCATCATCCTTAGCTTCGCTGGAATGCAGAGGCAGGAGGCCTCCCTACCAGCACAGCACCAGCTGTAAACAGCAAAGCTAATCCCTTGGGAACACAGCTGACTGGTGTCGCCCTGTGCCAGCAGCTCCCGGTGGCACCTTGCGAAACCTGCTCCAACCACAGCAAGTCATCCCGGAGCTGGTTCTGCTACGCGAACAATTAGGGTGCAGGCAGGTCTAAAGGGTCTGATCCCGCGGCGTCGAAAGCATGACGCACAGGCGTGGCCGCTGGTCCGCGTCACCCCTGTCTGCGGCGTTTCCTGGGGACTCAGGGGGTCAAGCACTTCCTGCGCGGGGTGTGCCGCTCCCGTCTCCCTTTGTCCGCCGTCTGTCCGAGAACAGAGATGGCTCCAACTGCAGGAACAGCAAGAAGGGCCGGAAACTGCGAAGGGGAATCTTCTCAAGCTGCATGTTCTCAGCTCTGAGCACTCTTCCCCGAGTTAAGGAGTAGGCACCTACTGACTCTGGCCAACTGGCCACAGGCACGTGGGGAGGGAAAAAGGGCAGCTGTGTCTCACACACCAAAAGGGCGCGGGTTTGATCCCCAGTCAGGACGTTTCGGGAAGGCCACTGCTTGACGTTCCTGTCTCACGTCAATGTTTGTCTCTCTCCTTTCCTCTCTCTCTAAAACCAATAAACATATCCACGGGTGAGGATTAAAAACAAATAAAAGATGCCTGATGGCTGCTGCAGACATCATCATTACAACCTCTAAGCCACGGTACTTCTCAAGAGCCCATGAAAGTATTCCTATAAACACACACACACACACACACACACACACACACACTCTCTCTCTCTCTCTCTCTCTCTCTCTCTCTCTCTCTCTCTCTCCCTCCCTCTCCTTGCATGTAATGTACTTGGAAAAATCTGTCACACAGAGTCAGCAGGCTTCCGGAATCCACACCAGATCAGCTTCAGATGCATTCTCCTTTAAGTCTTCTGGTGGGCAGATCTACCTTTTTACAGCTTTATTGAAGCACAGTTCACGTGCCATGAAATTCGCCCATGTGAAGGGTAAAGTTCAGTGGTTTATATGACTGACAGGCAGGTCTTATACAGCGTAGAGAGGAAGATAAAAATAAATTAGCGTCCTCGGTTCCCAATACATTATCACCCTCCCTTCCTCTACGGCGTTTTCTTGGAGACCCCGTTTAGCCCCGGGTCACCTTCAGCCGCTCATCAGCGCCTCCTGGTGGCCGGCAAGCCTGGAAGGGAGCCATAAACCAGGCTGACTATACCCTGACCCCAAACTGCTCCCGCCCCCGTGAAACAAGCTCTAAGCACAGAATACACAAACTTATTGAAAACCAAAGAAACCGGGGCAAAGAGGAGGTGAAAAAAAAGAAAACCATTTTTGTATATTTTTAAAATACAGAGGGCAAGTTGGAAGTTTATAAGCAAAACCTGAGATTTTTTAAAAAGACTTTTGTTGCATAATCTTTATCCTTATTCCCACAAATAGTCAAAATCCCGCAAACAACCATATAGACCCATCAAATGGTAAAGAACTCCTTGGGACAGGAATGCATCCGTACCTGTGGTGAACGGTGAATGACCCAAAGGAATGAAAACCCTGGAAAAAGCAGGGTGAATACAAAGCACAGAAAAACGTGACAGAAATGTATCCAAATACATTGTAAATCACGATAAGTATAAATGTATGAAATGTGCCCGTTGAACTGGAGACCAACTTTAGATTGTGCAAAAAGAAAAACAAACCCCACAAAATCCACTGGGGAGACACACTTCTACAGAGAGGTGACGAAGAAGAGGACAAGATACATCTAAGGGAAGAATCTGGATTCCGGGAATGGCAGACTATGTAATTCAGACCAAGCCTCCCCGTGATCATTACTGGGGGAAATAGGGAGGCCTTTTCTTAAAGGCACCATGGAATCAAAACTGCAACGCCAAATCCTGGCAGAATGGAGGCTGAGCCAGGCACAGCGGGGCCACTTGTCCCTAGGGGTGCCCTCTGATTCTGCAGTCTTTTTGAGCAGAACTGCCCCTGGAAATTGGAGTCCAAGGCCCACCAAAATCAGGCAGCCTGGTGAATCCCCCTTAATTCCGGGCCGGGATTCTGAAGTAAGAGTGGGTCGTTCAAGCGATGACATGTGTCCATCAGCGGAGACTTAGGAAGGTGGGGAATGTGGACTCAGGAGGACCTTCTTAGAGCTACAAAGTGAAGCATCCCTCTTGGAGGAAGAGCCTGGAGTAGGAAAATAACGTGAGGACTAAGTGTTGGGAGAAGGACCATATTAAGATAGTGCGTAAGCCCTGGCTAGTGTGGCTCAGTGGATTGAGTAGGAGTTCCAAACCAAAGGGTCGCTGGTTCGATTCCCAGTCAGGGCACATGCCTGGGTTTCGGGCCAGGTCCCCAGTAGGGGGCGCACGAGAGGCAACCACACATTGATGCTTCTCTCCCTCCCTTCCCCTCTGTCTAAAAATAAATAAAGTATCTGGGAAAAAAAAGAAAATTGGAGATAAAGACATGAGTGTGAGTGTGTGTGCACGCGCCGTGGATTCAACAAATGAGGAGGAAAGCGAAGGCAACAAATCAGAGGGATTTTTTTTCCCCCCAAGAGAACAGAAATCGGCTCCAGGGAGAGAATCCAATACACAGAAGAGACTAAGAGGCTGAAGAGACAGGGAAGGGGAACGCAGGGGCCCGGAGGCAGTGGGAGGGGACGGGCTTGGGAACAGGAAACCCGGCTCACGGGCTGATCACGCACAGGAAAGGAGCACATCAGACACAAATATTTCAAGTTGATGATAACGATGATAACAGGCACCTCAGTGCTTCCAGCAGCAAGGTCTGGCATGGGGCAAAATTCTACTTAACTGAGGAAGCAGCCGTGCTAGCCCTGGCCATGTAGCCCAGCTGGTTAGAGCATCGTCCCGACACGCCACGGTTGTGGGTTCAATCCCCACTCAGGGCACACACAAGAAGCAAGGAATGAATGTGTCAATAAGTGAACAACGCATCGATATTTCTCTCGCTCTCTAAAAAATCAGTAAATAAAATTTTTTTAAAAAAGAAGTGTCCTTGCCTTGGCTGATGTGGCTCAGTGGATTGAGCGCGGGCTGCAAACCAAAGGGTCGCCAGTTCGATTCCCAGTCAGGGCACATGCCTGGGTTGTGGGCCAGGTCCCCAGTGGGGGCCACGTGAGAGGCAACCACACATGGACGTTTCTCTCCCTCTCTTTCTCTCTCCCTTCCCCTCTCTCTAAAAATAAATAAATAAAATATTTTTAAAAAGAACCATCCTATTAAACTATCTGAGAACTTACTAGGAATAAAAAAAAAAATCCCTCCTTCTATCTTTGTTTCGACTCACCCCTGGCAATGAGAACCCAGACCAGACTTTGAGCGACACTTCCTAAAAGCTGATGCTAAAGGGACTTTTTAAAACGAGACGGCCTCTCACACAAACAGCTGACAAGCTCCTGTTTCCTGAAAAGAAGGAAAATACCGATTTATTTTAATATTAGGTTTTGATTGCATGAGCGCCGGTCCACCCTGTTGGTGAATAATGCTCTATGACATCGATGTCCCTGCCCTGTGAGGCTAATGCGAAGGCGCTATTTTAAGACACAGAATTAAAAGCCAAACAGTTCCAGGGGGAAGAACCCAACCCAGGTTTCCCTAAACCTCTGAGATTAAACAAGGGACGCGATGATTCATGGCCAAGTGTATCAAGTTGTACTGAGGCTGCTCCCGTGGGTGACAGGAACAGGAGGGCTGGGTTGTCACGGTGATCTTCCCAGTCCCTTCCCCAGCTGAGCCGCCACCCCCGCCTCGCCCATCCAAAGGCAGCCCCGCCTTGCGTGACGCCAAGTTTGAAAAGGCCACATCCTGGGACCGCAAATAAACCCAGAAAACTGGAGGAACGAGACCGCCTGCTGACCTCTTTAATGACTCCTTCAAGAGACATCTGAAGTTTATGAGTAATAAAAACGTTTAGAAGAATGTTTACCTTCTAAGCACCGGCAAAACCATGCACACGGCGACTACGTTCAGAGAGTGGCTTTCAACTTCAACTACAAGTGTTTATTGGAGGCAGAAGCTAACCAGCGTCGTTGCAAGCGGTGCGTGAAGGGCTGATGGGGTTTGAGGAAGCGCAGCTCGCGGAGATTTTCACTGGACCGTGGCTTTACAGAAACGCTCAACAATTCCAGGCTCCGGAAGAGCTGGTACCTTCCTGTGGGTTGAAACGGACCGGTCAGCGGAGGGCGGGAGGCGCTGACGTAAGCGCCACCAAAAGGGAAACTGAGAATTACTACTCTCGGAATGATCTGGAGAATCGCGATCAGAAACGGCGTCACGATGAAATGACTCGGCCCACAGGCTTCCTCGTTCCACAGATGTTTCCTCCGTCGGCTCACGGAACCCTCTGCTCTTTGGCACGCCCCCCAGCGACCCTGCGCATCTCCGAGGTATCGTAACATCTAGCATCTCCCTCTCCAGTGGGTTCACAGCCCCCCCCAAACCATTCCTTTCCTCTTCCTCAAAGGTATTCTCCACTTCTTGAATTCCGTTCCATTCCATATGCTTTCTGTTTGCCTTCTACACCCACCGCCTCTGTCCCAGTGACCTGCAGTGACTCTCTGACCCCGTCTCTTTTAGCAAGGACTGCCGGGCATTTCCTGGAAGTTCCTGTGTCTCTGGTGATGTGCTGGTGGCTTTGCTGGGTCCTCCCAGAGCCGCCGGAATCGTGACCAGGGAAGGGCAATCGGGAGTTGCTGGGACACCAAGGCTTGCTTCACCCCCATGGTCCTTCCAAACGACTTCAACACGCCTGGCTTTCCTAGTGCCGGAATGACCTCATGACCTTGACCCTCACTCCCGAAGCCACGCTGGACAGCTTCTGGAACCCCCAGCACCCAGTACTCAGGCCAAGGCTCTCGAACTCTGCACTGAGGCCCCAGCCTCCCCCGCTCCTTCCGACGGCCCCTCCTTGCTCAAGGATCTGGTCCCATCATTTTAAGCATCCTCACGCCTAGAATGTGAGTTCTTCTCCCCTCGCCTCCCTGCACGCTCCCCTCATACCCGGCCAGCCCCGCACGCCGGTCCCGATGCTGCCTCCAGGTCCCGATGCAGTCTTGGCCTGGACATCGGCGGCTCCCTCCGCCTTGCCTGGCGGTCCCTACTCACATCCCCAGTCGCTTCCCTACCCCTTTGTCTTCAGCGGCAATTCTGCATCGTCACCCTTCTTCTCTAATTCTAACCCTCCCTTGAGAATAGGTGTATTGATTTGAGAGAGAGAGAGAGAGAAAAGTCAACGTCAGAGAGAAACCTTGATCGGCTGCCTCCCGTGGGTGACCTGACCAACCCGCTGGTGCCCGGGACGACGCTCTGACCCCCTGAGCCACACAGCCACCTCATCACGTCTCTTGAGAATCCTCACCTGCCTCTCCCTCTGCTGGCAATCTCGATGCCCAGGTAGAACACAGAACCGCCTCCCAACCCCAAACTCACCTCTAAATGCAACTCCTGATTTCCTTCTCTTGGGGCGGCAGGAGGGGTGGGCACCCTCCCCACTCCAGCGCTTTGCATTCCACCCATCTCTCCCCTCCTGCGCCCCGACACCCGAGCCCCGCATCTTCCATCCATGTCCCTTCTCCTCTGGGGTCTGTCTGCAAAGGCTTCCCCTAGCCACAGAGACACGTCCAATACTCTCCCAGTAAAAAAAAAAAAAAAAAAAAAAATGGTGCCTATCAAAAATTACAAATTTCTAAAGAGAATGTTTAACACACCACTAAACACTGAACACAGTGGTCGGCTCGGTCTTCATGATATTATTTTCTATTATTTGGCCTCTGCCTCCCCTGGCTCGGCTTACGGTAGACACTGATGTTTGTTCCTGCTGCTTTGGCTTCGGCTCCGGCAGCTTCCGAAGCCATTCCAGCCGAGCCTCCAGCCTTCCAAGGCTGAGGACCTCGAGGGCCAGCCTCTGGCTCTCCAAACTGAGTCTTTCTCCCTCATTTCTGCAGCTCTGGCAGCTCATCTCTGGGCTTAGTTTCCGTTTGTGCTCCAGGGGTCTGCGGGGACCACAGTGCGACCCTAGACCCCAACCTGCAGGACTCACGTCCAACCAGCGCCGGACAAAAGACCACTCCTGCCCCCGCCCCGAGGGTCCCGACCTTAACCCAGCCCAGGCTCACTCCCACATTCCCGCTGCAGCCAGCAGCCACGCAGGAGCTGAATATAAACAGTCTACAGACGGCTGTCCCGGGGCTGACTCTGTGCTGCCCGAGTCGGTCAAGTTTCCGAAGAAACTGCACGCAGGTCCCTGGCTGCCCAGGTGACGTCCAGCTGCAGAGCAGGTGGCTCCCCTGTGCCCCCCCTGGCTCCCCGGTTTCTGATTTCCTCTCATCATCTACTGACCTCCAACCGCTGGCCCATCCCATCTAGGGGCAAACCCCTCTGCTGCTTATCTCAGGCTACGAGGAGTATTGTGACAAATCCCGAAACTGACACAACCGTGTCAGGACCACGGACCCTATGACATTTCACAACTATACATCATCTGTAACAGGAACGCCACACAATGTACACTCAGAGAAGAGCACCATTTTACAAGTCTGCCCCAAGTCCAGAGTTTGTGAAACTGTTCAACGAATCCCAAACAAAGAAAAAAAAGCCCTGGCTGGGTGTCTCAGGAGGTCGGAGCGTCATCCTGTCCACCAGACAGTGGTGGGTTCGATCCCCGGTCAGGGCTCGTACGGGAGGCAACGCACTGTTGTTTCTCTTTCTCTCCTCCCCCCAAATCAATTAAAACATATCCTCAGGTGAGGATTTAAAAGAAAATTAAAAACAAAGGGAAAAAGGCTGATAT
Organism: Micronycteris hirsuta; assembly: GCA_004026765.1. NCBI lineage: Eukaryota > Metazoa > Chordata > Mammalia > Chiroptera > Phyllostomidae > Micronycteris > Micronycteris hirsuta. Next base: position 6,999 of record PVJI01030814.1, read on the forward strand.
CAAGTAGTGATACGTTGGAAAATCAAATCCTCAACAAAGACTTGGGCACGCTAGGCTTATCGCTATATTGCATTCTATTGGACAAATTCTTGGCGCTCTCATTTTATATCATCCAAGCAAAGGAATTAAAATTATGTTAAAAATGATCCAAAGCAAATTTGAGAAAGCACAGAAAAAGAAATAGCAGTAAATATACATATTGTATCTTCTGAAATGAACACCAAGAAAAAAATGGCATGCTGGGACTGAGGGCTTCAAAGCAACTGCTCCGTGAATACACCACAGAGCAATACTTCACAGCTTCGAAAAGCAGTTATCAGCCCTGGCTGGTGTGGCTCAGTGGATTGAGCATGGGCTGCGAACCAAAAGGTCGCCGGTTTGATTCCCAGTCGGAGCACATGCCTGGGTTGCAGGCCAGGTCCCCGGTGGGGGCCACATGAGAGGCAACCACACATTGATGTTTCTCTCCCTCTCTTTCTCCCTCCCTTCCCTTCTGTCTAAAAATAAATAAATAAAATCTTAAAAAAAAAAGAGGAAATAGACAGTTGAATCATTTAAAATTAAACAGTCCATTTTAAACATCCTGTTGCAAACCCAAATCACACAGCGTGCTTGTTTTAGTTGACATATAAAAAAAAAAATCAGTTATGTGGGTGCCAAAGGTTAAAGAGGTTTTAAAGATGCAAACAGTAGTAATGAGAATATGCTGAATTATGTAATTTCCCCCCAAAATAAATTTTCATGCTAAAAGAGTCTAAAACTGCCAGTGATGATGAGTTACCTAAAAATGCCAATGATGATGAGTTTCCTAAGTACATACTTTGAGTCAGTGAGAAGAGCAAAAGAGAAAAGTCAAATGCTTTAAAAGCTAGTCTGCGGTTGTCAATCTCTAGTGACAGTGAATCTCTCAAAATTTAACACACAATAGAGAGTAAAAAAAACCAGAGTTAATACACGCTTACCAAGATGGCTCCTGTTACCTTAAAACATGGCAACGGACATCAAAGTGACCTACAGTTATGGAGTGAGTTTTAAAGAATTTCAACTGGGTTGCTTTGAGAAAACTCCGTGACAAAAGCGTGCAAGAATTATTAAAGCTCTGGACATCTACAGCACCTCCCCCCACCCCGATTTTACTTCTTTTTATTTTCTAATTACAGTCGATATCCAATGTTACTCTGTATCAGTTTCAGGGCCGTAGCACAGAGGAGGGACAATCATATACTTTACAAAGTGATCCCCCCAATAGCCCCAGTACCCACCTGGCACCAGGCACAGTTGTTACAATATTACCGACTGTATCCCCTATCCTGTACTTTACACCCCCACGACTGTTTTGTAACTTCTTACTCTGTTCCCCTCTTGAACCCACGAATCACCTCCGAATTAGCACAGGATGGCTCGGAATGCCACTCCGTCCGAAACAGTATCTCTCTGAAGATCAACAGCTTCCGGCAACGCAAACAATCCAAATCACTTCAAAAGGGAAAGGGGTTTCCTTTTTCATTTCCACACGAAGGTCCATAAATTTAAGTTGTGATGTGATGGGTGAGAAGCAAGAAGGAAGGTTTTGTTTTTTAACCCCACAGGACTGAGCTGGATGCCCCGTCAGGCTGCCGGCACGCACTGGCTGGGAAGTCCTGCCCCCATGTGGCCGCTGACCTGCCGCAGAGCCGGCCACCGGCCCTGGGGCACAGGGAGAAGATTCGGGTCTGGGAGGACCATGTTGAAGGCCCACCTCTGGCTGGTAAAAAGACCCAGGGTAAAACCTTCCCAGCGGAAGCTTTGTCTTTCCCAGGCTCAGTGTCCCGGACAACGGACCGGGCAACCAGTAACTTCAGGAGAGCAAAACCATTGCTGCATCTGCATGCGCCTTACTGAGCGTGTGCTTCTGTGTGGCTTCGGCGAACAGACACAGTCAAGTTCAGAGACGATGCCCATGCCCCATTAAACCACGGCTTCCCGGTTCACCGCTATATGTTGCTGGTAATGCTTCATTTCACTGCACGCAACCTTTCCGTTAATATTAAAATTGGACATGAAGGTTACGTGCAGCTTTCTTCGGCACCGGGGCAAACTTTGGCACTTTGGGCTTTCGGCATTCCTCTCTGCCTGGTACCCACGATGAGGGCTGTGCCCCACTCCTCCCGCCCATGGCTGCCTGGGGGTCTCTCCTGGGAAGCTCTGGTCTCTCTGGTTCCCACCCTAAGTACCTTCCAAGGCGGATTTTCAGCTGCCAAGCGCTGCCCACCAGTGGCCACCGCCCAAGCCTGTGCGGCCCCCCAGCCCCAGGGGCAGGCACGCAGCAGCAGCCCTGAAGACGAAAGTTAGCTCCAGGAATGACCCCTGCAAACAGAGCTGCTGCCCAGGCCCGTCAGCGCCTCTCGGACAGGGATGTGCAGACAAACAGGCCACCACGGACGCTGGGACTCACGACAGCACCTAAATCACCTTCCCACCAGCTGCAAAGTCATCCCTGAGGAGACATTAAGGTGATGGTGCGGTCCCTCGGGATCACCCAAGCCAGCACGAGGAGCCAGCGTCCCCGCTGTGAGTGGTCCTCGTCCGCCTGCCCACCCCGGGTGCGCACAGTGGGTCCCTCACGACAAGATGGGGGGCTTCCCTAAAACAGAAAACGACACCATCTGAAACTTCCACTTTTCATTCTAATGCTCAGGAGTCACAGGGTAACCGGATGCATTAAAATGCTTTCGTTTAGACCAGCAGGGACAGAACAGCGTCTGCTTCGAACACAACCAGCGCCGGATTTCTGCGCACACTAGGAATGAGATGTGCGTGTGCACACGGACGCCAGCATACTACGGCGTGTGGTACGTTTCCCGGAGGCAACTCTGCGGAATGACGACATGGAACGCAAACCATTCAGTTCGACGGGTGAGAAGGAATGAAATAATAATAATGCGAGGTCACATCTGAGAAGCTAAAGCAGATCTGTTTTAGATTAAAAAAAAAAAAAGAATTCTTTCCATAAATGCACGCCTGGGGTACACATGAAAACATCCTATCTTTTTATTTCTACATTGGCAACCTTCTCCGGGCTGCCTGCCCGCCCCACAGTCCTTGGCCAATGTCACCAACCACCTTCAAATGTCCCCTCCACCCCACCCCACCCCCGCGCCATGAGCAGAGCACCCGAGGGTGAGTTCCGCTGTCATGTGCCCTGTTCATAGACTGGGGGTGGGGGTGGCTGACAGAACTGGCAAAACCGTGACACTGGCCCTGCAGATTTGAGGCGTTGACGGCTGTCTCTGTCCTGTGACTGCCTGGAAAATTACTTTATTCCTCCCCGCAAGATAAGAGAGAAAGGACAAGATAAACTCTACTTCTCCCTCCTCAAACGAGCTGCTCTGACCGTGGCCGGGTCCAACACGCCTCTGTCTTCCCCCAAATGTCTGGAGCCCCGTGCATCTGCGGGTGACTCGCTGCCTCTGGAAACTGGCCTCCTTGGGCTCTGCTTCTCATCCACCTCCACTGCCCCTGCCCGGGTGGTGTCCCCTAGCCCCAGCGTTAGCCCTGTTCATTCACAAAACCATCCAATGCAATGGGGTCGTCCCGCCAACGTCCTGGTGGAAAGAACAGAGGAAGGCAGAGTCCCAGGGCTTGGAACAGCCCGTCCCTTCCTGCCGCACCCCTGGGAGTTCTCAGCCCCGGCTCCATTCCCTCCTCTCCTCCCCGGAGCTGACAGCGCTCTCCCCGCTTTTCCCCAACAGACTCGGGCCTGTATTTTTGTTTCTGATGAATGGAATCCTGCCTAACGTCAGCTTCCCGACTAGCAGTGGCTGGTGAAAAGAAACTCGGAAGAGATAAAGAGATGCTGGCGGAGGTCCGAGATGAAGACAAAATTCTGGGCAGCAAAATCAATCCAAAAAGTCTTAGATAAAGGAGGCTGACAATATTCCCCAGGATAGAGTACTTGGCCCTGGCCGGGTGGCTCAGTTGGTTGGAGCGTCATCCTGTAGCGGAAAGGTTGAAGGTTCGATTCCCGGTCAGGGCACATGCCTGGGTTGTGGGTTCCGTCCCTGGTTGGGGTGCATACAGGAGGCAACCAATCAATGCTTCTCTCTCACATCGATGTTCCTCTTTCCTTTCCTCTCTCCCTTCCTTTCTCTCTAAAAGCAGTGAAAAAATATTCCTGCCTGAGGATAAGGAAAGAATAGAGTACGTGTAGCCACAGTTTAAGCCATTTAAAAAACAAGGGTCTTTGCCAGGCGGTCTCTAAGAGTCCCTTAGAAGTACCTGGGCAGTCACAGTTTCATGAAGAAGGCAGCCACAAAAGGCAAAGCATCTCCTACTACCTGGTTCCCAACTGGCAAATACAATCCAACCGGCCTCTGGAAGCCCTGAGGTCAATCGGATAAACAGCCAGATTCTTCTGTTCTGCTTCAGAGCTCTACCAGAGAGCCCCCTCCCACTGCGGGAAATTACAGAGGGCGGTCATTCTGACGGACTCCCTCCCGTACCCGACAGCAGCGTGCAGACTCGGGCCACAGCACTCTCGGGTGTCCCGTCCGGGGATGAGGCCAGATGCCTGGTGACTAGTATGGGCAGGCCCGCAGGTCCTACCAGGAACACGCGGCCTAAGGCTGGTCCTGAGGTCACACTGGCAGCCCTCGGTGGAGGTCGAGGAGGAGACAGGACACTGAGAAGCAATGCAGGCTCCTGGATGGGGTCCCGGACCGGGACGGAAAAAGAGACACGGTGTCGGGACAGTGGCAAAGGGCGAAGGGGAGCCTGGACTGGGCGGTACTGTCGCCTCGGTGCTGGCTTCCTGACTTGGTGATGTGGGGGTCAGGCCGAGAACGCCCTTGTTTGGAGGAGTAAACCCTGCGCAGTTTCGGGGTTGCGGGCACCCCATCTCCAGCGGTCAGCAGAAGACGAGTGAAAATGAGTGCAAACACATACGCACTACACGTATCCAGACAGAGGGCGATGGAGCGAAGGCAGTGACGTTACCAGCTGGGAAACTGGGGCGAGCAGGGTTATGGGGGTTCTCTGTACTATTCTTACAACTTTTCCTTAAGTTTGAAAATATTTCAAAACAGTATTTCAAAATTCTTCCTATTGATCATTCTACTATTTTTTCAAATACTTATTTAGTTTTAGAGAGAGGGGAAGGGAGGGAGGAAGAGAGGGAGAGAAACATCAATGTGTGGTTGCCTCTTGCGCGCCCCCTACTGGGGACCTGGCCCACCACCCAGGCATGTGCCCTGACTGGGAATCGAACCGGCGACCCTTTGGTTTGCAGGTCAGCACTCAATCCACTGAGCCACTGGTGTCAGGGTCTGGACGTAGTTTACAGTGGGCATGAGGGCATGGCCTGGCGGCGTTCATCTGTTTTGCAAATCAGGGCACGTTTTGCAAATGTTGGTTCCTGTTTCCATTTTCAAGAACCGCGGCCCCCCCAACCCTGCCACAACCTACCTGCAAGCCAGGCCATTTATTCCCTGCCTCAAATCCCTTCATTCATTCAACAAATGTTGGCGCTGAAGAAAGGCTTGGGTTTTCTAGGCAGAGCACCTCTCCACAACAGACTGGACCCCTGGCTGGTCCAGTCCTGGCCCTGCCTGGGAAGATTTTACCAAGTATTTCTGGGCCACTGTCTCCAGAACATAGGGAGACGGGATGCATTCCAGGCCCCCTCAGGAAACTACGCTGTCAATCAAGAATGCTGCGGCGTTCGTGAAACGCACTAGAAAGCCCATCCCACTTAATTCCCACAGAGAGGGCTGAAGCAATCGCCTACCCCCAGGAGCGCCATGGCATTGGTTGGATGCCAAGGACCGAAGCCAAGGGTCTCAGCTGGAACCTGCCGCTTCTCGGCCAGAAACGGAGACCCGAAAACCACAGCAAGTGGACGTCTTGTTCCGCCCACTCTGGTTTTCCAAAAGCAAGAAAAAGTGTGTGCTTTTTTTTTTTTTTTCAGGCAAAGATAAAAGGACAAAGTAAGCAAATATATCAATGTTATTGTTGATGCTGCAAATTTTGGATTTTGAACTAAGGAGAGTATAAATTCAGTTTAAGTCTTTCTATTGGAAGGTTTTGTGTTCCCTTTGGCAATCAGAGGAAACCGAAGATTGCATTAAAATGTTTACAAATTTTTAAAATACTGTATAATATGGCAAATTTTTCAGTCTTTTGGGGTGAGAAGAACATCGATGAACAATGGTGGCTGAGCTATTTCCTAAACGGGAAGAAGGATTATGTCCTCCTATATGATTGGAAATCACGATAGATCCTTTACATAATCCCCCCTTCAGACTTAGTGGAAAAGGTTTTTTGCTTTTTGTTTTTTTTTTTTAAGATTTTATTTATTTATTTTCAGAGAGGAGAAGGGAGGGAGAAAGAGCAATGTATGGTTGCCTCTCACATGGCCCTCACTGGGGACCTGGCCCGCAACCCAGGCATGTGCCCCGACTGGGAATCGAACCAGGACCCTGTGGTTCCCAGTCCACACTCAATCCACTGAGCTACACCAGCCGGGCCTTGGTAGAAAAGGTTTTAAAATTTGGTTTTCCACGATTATATTACAAAGTCAACTGTATTTGAGAACCAATCCTGAGCACCTCTTACCTCCCATGAAATCCTTTTTCAATCCATGTTTTAAAAAGAGTTCAGCTCTTTCTTCTTTTAAGAAGGAACACAGGATTTTAAAAGTGGAGGGGGAAGTCCTTTTTGAACCCCATGCTAAAGAAGCTACGTGCCCCTCTGTGTTAGGTATTACAGTATAATATTAGGTAACAGCCTATTGGAGAAAGCAGGAGCAGCCAAG
>PVJI01030816.1:0-13762 GCA_004026765.1 Micronycteris hirsuta
AGGGGGAGAGGGGAGGTGGGGGTGGGAGGTCGGGTTGGAGGGGGAGGGGGAGGGGAGGGGAGAGAATGCAGATAACTGTAATGAACAACAATAAAGTAATTATTAAAAAACATTGTTTTCAAGGTTCATCCATGTTATGGTATATATCAGTATTAAATTTTTATGGTTGAATAATATTCTACTGTGTGAATATGTCACACTGTGTTTATCCATTCATCGCTTGATGAGAATTTGAGTTTCTTCTACCAAGAAATTGTGAACTCTCCAAGCAATTGTGAATTATACTGAAACATATATGTGACATTGGTTAATAAGAGTATATAGGTATCGAGTGTACAATTCTATAATACACCATCTCCATATGGCATTGTGTTCACCACCTATAGTCATCTCCTTTTATCACCATATATTTGACCTCCTTTATTTTTATTTTGATATAATATTCCACTCGCATGCAGTTGTAATACATAATACAGAGAAATTTGTTATATCCTTTATCCAGATCTTCCGAGGGTAGCATCTAGCAAAATTATACTATATCACAACCAGGATATTGACCCTTTGGGGAAGGCTGAAAAAACTATTAATCATATATCAAAGGTCCTACTCTTAATAGCATGACCTTGTGAGTTAGGATTTCAACATGGAAACTTTGGGAGAACAAAAACTTTCAGTCAATAGCAGGCTTGAAATATTTTTTCTGTTCCTTTCTCTTTCTTCTCCTTCTGGTATTCCTGTAGGCATATATTTTTTATAGTTGTCCTGCAGTTCTTGAACTGTCTATTTTTTGTTTGTTTTCTCTTTGCTTTTTGTTTTTGGATATGTTTATTTTCATATCTTCAAGCTCAGATATTCTTTTCTTGAGCCATGACCAGTCCACTAATGAGTCCATCAATGGCATTCTTCATCTTTGTTAGTGTTTTGGATCTCCAGCATTTATTTTTTTTAGAGTTTTCACCTCTCTGCTCACATTGTCTATTTGTTCTTAAATGTTACCTACCTTTTTCATTAAATTCCATAGCATGTTAATCATAGTTTTTAAAAATTTTCTAGCATAATAATTCCAACATTCCTGCTATATGTGAATGGTACTGATGCTTTTTCAGTCTCCTCAAACTGTTTTTGCCTTTATGGTGCCTTGTGATTTTTAGTGGAAGGGTGAACAGAATGTACGGAATAAAAAGCCCTTTGGTAATATGGTGGGGTAGGGGAAGTGTCCTACAGTCTTACTATTAGGTCTCAATCTTTTAGTAAGATAATGCCTCTGGGCTATAAACATCAGAGTTTTTCTCAGTTTCACCTGCCTCCTCAGGGACATGGTGCCTAGAGGGGGCTGTAGTTGAGCATTTCCCTTCTCCTACATGAAAAGCTATAGCTGACAAAAGGTAGGTATTTCCCTCCCACCTAGATAGCTTAGCCTTTGATAAAATTTCACCAGGTTAAGCTCTATTAAATAGTTTATCTGCAGGGCAGACCTTGTTCAGAAAAGCAGAATGATCTGGTGTATTTCTAAATGGTTCTTTTCTGGAAGTACAGGGGACGTTTCCTCTGATATTTACTGTAAAGATGTGGTAGAGCTCCTGGAGGTAAAACTGACAAAAGTTTGTAGCCCCCTGCCATGCCTGAGGGCCTCTGGAGTTTTTAACTTAACCTTGTGTAAACTGAGCCTCCAGAAATTTGTCAGTTACAGTTCAGGTTCCCTACTGCACTAGTTTCTGTGGAGATTGTGCTCGTGATTTTCTGCCCCTGTGTGCTATGATTTTCTACATCCTCCTGTCTGTCTTTTCACATTTGGAGGCCACAGTTTGCCCTATGACCTCACTCTCTAATGATCTGAGAAGAGTTGTTGATTTTTCAGTTTGCTCATCTTTTCACTTGTTAAAATTGTGAGTGATGGAAGAGGTATTTACAAGTGCCATGACAGAAAGTAACTTCTCAGGGTGATCTGATAATCAATTACTAACTGGGCAAGTCATAGTGGGTAGTCAACACACCTGTAACTTCTTTAATAAATGGTTTTCAACCAGACCCTGCCCACTTCTCTTGTGCATCTACGTTAACACACTTTTGAAATACTTCTTTCTTCATACCCCTCTGAAGCTTAACAAACCTCAAGAGAGCACATAATGTGGTTAATTATCCTGTAATCCAGTCCGCACCTTGCTTTCTCCAACCTCCATGCACTCTTCCTTACTGTTCCCTTCTCATTTCTAAATGTATAAAATAAAGTGTACAACTCTTATTCTTTGTAGCATTGAGATGTTGCTTCCCAGCATTGTTGTCAGTCTGACTCAAATAAACTCATAATTGTTCTGTATGGGTTCTAAAGTCAACAAAATGAAGGGGTAAATTGTAAGCTCCTTACATGCTGTGCTGGAAATGAGAAGTCGAATTATTTTTTGTACAGTGTTGAGTTTTGAGATTTCATTATACAGAGTCCAGCAGAAGTAATGCCTGCTGGAATGTAGTTGGTAGGGTAATAATATGGGTGTAATAATTTATAGTTTCATTTTGAACATTTCACCTAAAATGCCATATGGTATGCATGAGTGTGATAGTGTTATATTACAGAATCACATGCTTATGATTTTGTAATAAAATATTTTGTAATAAAAGGGGGCATTATTTGTGCCGGACCCTGTATATTCTAGATAATAATCATTTATCTCATTTGTTGTTTGCAAAATCTGACATTCTGTAGCTTGTCATTGCAGGATCTTACAAGGGGTTTTTTGGAGAGCAAGTTTCTGGGGGTTTTTTTCTAGGTTTTATTTATTTATTTTTAGAAAGCAGAAAGGAGGGAGAAAGAGAGGGAGAGAAACATCGATGTGTGGTTTCGCCTTGCGTGCCCCCTACTGGGGACCTGGCCAGCAACCCAAGCATGTGCCCTGACTGGGAGTCAACCAGCAACTGGCACTCAATCCACTGAGCCACACCAGCCAGGGCAACAGTTTCTAATTTTGATAAAGTCTAGGTTACATTTTCTCCTTTTTTTTTTCAAAAATTTTGAAGTTCTGCATTTTACATTTAAGTCCATGATTCATTTTGGGTTAATTTTGTAATGTGGTATGAGGTTGGCATGGTAGAGTCTGGTGGCCCCACTGCTGTCTGCAAAGCCTTCGCAGCACTGCCACAACCACCACCACCCCTGCCCTGCAGCCTCCGCCACCTCTGCCATCTGTGTTGCCTCTGCTTCTGGACCGGCTGTAGGATTAGGCCACAATCTTCAATGAGTAAACATATTCCTCAGTTCTGTGTTGTTCTTGGTCACACATTTATGAAGTTTCTTCTTTTATTTTCAAATTAATACCATTTTATTATGCATTAGGACTTGTAACAATTTGGATTATAGAGCAAAGTGAAAATCCTTAAAGTTTCAACAATCCAAAATAAACTAAAATTAAGGTTAATAGGAGTTTCAAAAGGATTTGATACTATTGGATTTTGATCCTAAAGGATTTTCTTCTTTTTTTAATTTTCATTACTTTATTGTTGTTCAATTACAGTTGTCTGCATCCTCTCCCCTCCCTTCCCCCCACTCCCTCCAAATCCACCTCCCTCCCCTGCATCTTCTGAAGGGCAGTGGAGATTACTGCCAAGCATAGCATGACCTCAATGCAAACAAGTGAACTGTAAAAATTCATTACTACTCCACTAAGAAGCCCCCATAAGAGTGGTTAACCTGGACACAAAAGTGTTCAATTGAGACCTGCAGAACATTTTACCTGGATGGGTAAACCTAAATGCAATTCCTTTCTACTGCCACAGTACTACTGGATTAAAGAATTGCTGCTGCTTGTTAGTAGGTTCATTTCATTTCCCATTACTCCCAACTTCATAATCAAAGCACTGAGAATTTCAAGTGGAGTGCATTGAAGAAGACTAGGTTTCTTTGTATCATTTCTGTACTCAATTTTTAAATTCTTTCATAACCCCATTGAGTGTTGTTGTTGTTGTTGTTGTTTTAACTAAATTATTGTGTCTCGAATGAACAGCCCAGCTCCTGTGGAAGTCACATAGAAGACCATGATATTTCTTGTTACACACAATCCAACCAATGAGACCTTAAACAAACTTATATAGGAACTTAAAAAGTACAAAGTTACCTCAATAGTAAGAGTATGTGAAGCAACTTATGACACCACTCTTGCGGAGAAAGAAAGCATCCACGTTCTTAATTGGCCTTTTGATGATGGTGTTGATGACTGATTGTTTTGTAAAAATTCAGTTCCATGAAGAACCTGGTTATTTTATTGCTGTTCATTGTATTGCAAGCCTTGGGAAAGCTGCGGTGCTTGTTACCCTAGTGTTAATTGAAGGTAGAATGAAATACAAAGATGAAGTACAGTTCATAAGACAAAAGTGGCATGGAACTTTTAACAGAAAGCAACTTTTGTATTTGGAGAAGTAGCATCCTAAAATGTGGCTGTGCTTCAAAGACTCCAGTGGTCATAGAATCAACTGTTGCATTCAATAAAGCAGATGCCTGATGCCATTGCCTCAGTAGTGGAACTTGAGACAGAACCTAATTTGTCATACACATTAGCCAACATGTTGGCTTGGTAGATAAATCTAATGAAGCTTCCACAGAAAGTAACTTTACCAGGCCATTAGCTTCACAGAATTGCAACCTCTATGTTTGGGTTCCAATCAACCAATTTTGACATTTAGCACAAGATTCTTTGAAGGAATTCACTTTTCCACACGTTGGGAAGCATAACCCTGGGCTTTACATGCGTGATTGAAAGAGCACAGACTCCGCATGTAAGATGGCCCAAGTCGGCATGTGTGGACCTGTGTTAGTGGAAAATAGAATTTCCTGAAGGGGAATTTGACTAACATATTTCTCAAAAATTTACTGCCTTGCTGGATCCTTTCCCCCTCCCTGGATCAAAAGACTTATGCTAATGCATGTCCTGGATCAAATGTTTATAGATAAACACAAGACCCTTGCCCTTATATTTACATATCTCCTGTATGGTGTACCGCCCCGGTCCTGTCTACCACCGGACCTGAATCTACAATCTATGCATAAGTTAATGAAGACCAATCTGATGTTCTGTGCCCCAAATCTTCAATAAAAACCCCTGGACCCAAGGCTCGGGGCTCTTTCCCAGCAGATAAGGGAAGAGTTGCGTGGCCCTAGTCTAGCCTCTTAGACCAGCGTGTCTGTGTGTGAGAATTATTTGTACACATATTAAATCGCGGTTGAAACGAGTCGTGCGGGTCAGGACTCCAACAATTCTTACTGTCCAGCTTTAAAATATGCTTATTATTTGTACCAGTTGACTTTTCCTGAAGTCATGAAATATTGAGTTATATCTTTAAACCTATTCCCATGCCAGAATCTTAGCAATATGTAAAAGATTTAGAAAGATTAGTTGCCAAAATGTCCATCACAATACTTGTATATCTTTAGTATCATACAGAACTAAAATCCCAGGAACTCTAAACAGTCTGGACCTCATGTGGTTTATCCCTTCAGTCATTTCAAACATAGAAAGTAGGGCCTATATGGTTATTTCCCTGCTCACTCTATGCTTACATGTCCCACATTCATGCAAGTATACATCAGATTTGCTAACTATTTTTATTTTTATACCAAATCTTAGTGATTACTTAATGTCTTTCTATAAATCTCATTTTGTGCTGTTATGGAAAGCCTCCATTTTGAAAATCTACATTGTACAGAAGCACATGTCTTTAATGTATCTGGACCAAAAGGCTTACAGTTAATATTAATGTTTGTGCTTGAGGTACAGCTTATAGGGAGGGCCTGAGAAAAGAATAGATGGGGGCTATTATGTATTTTCAGTATAATATTGCCTTTGTCTTATGTGGAACACTAGAATATATTCTTTTTTTTTAGAATATATTCTTTAGTAAATATTTTAAAGGTAAAGGTAGATGCTTTGTTGTAGCTAAAACAATTCTTAATCATTAAAATTCTGAAATTTTTGTATTTGTTTTCATATACTCTGAAATTATTTACCAACTTATTTTTTATGAAGTGTGATTTTTCCTTCCCATCCTCTCTTCCAAAACAGAGAAGTAGGTTTCTGCTAATAAATTGAGCAGACAGCTGATATTTTATGTGCCTTTTCAGCTGTGTAACTTAATATTTGGATTTTTGAAGATTTGTTTTATTATGTAATTGATAAAATGTATTAATTTTAGTTCAATCATATATTTATACTGTCTAAGAATACATGGTTATAGTTCTGTGGGGAAAATAATTTGTCAGTGTTCACCAGCTTGTAAAAGACCTAGTGTGAGAGTTTAAAAATCTAAATAATAATGAAATGCAAAAAAAATAAGCTGTGAGGTTGAGGTTGGGCTTCCTACTTTTCTTGTTTTGGAATATGGATGTCTCATTACTCCAGCATTGTCTGTGGAAAAGACTCTTCTACCTCCACTGAATTGTGTTTACAGCTTTGTCAAAAATCGTTTCAGCATATTTGTATATTTCTATTTGTGGGTTCTCCATTCTACTCCATCCATCTATGTGTGTATCCCTCAGCTAATACCACACTGTCTTTATTACTGTAGTAAGCCTTAATATTGATTAGAGTAATTCTTCTGACTTTATGCTTGTCAGGATTGTTTTATCTATACTGAGGTCTGTTCCTTTCCATACAACTTTCAGAATAATTTTGTATCTATAAAGAAAACTTCCTAGGATTTTGATAGGAATTGAATTAAACCTATAGATTAGTTTGCAGAGAATTGAAATCTTTCTGTGGTTATAACTCTAATGTACGAATATGATATACCTCTAAATTTATTTAGGTCTTTGGTGTCTTTTTTTTTATTGTTGTTCAAGTACAGTTGTCTCCATTTTCCCTCCACCACTCTCCCTTGCCCCATCCACCCCCACCTCCCACCCTCAATTCTACCCCCCTTTGGCTTTGTCTATGGGTCTTTTATACATCTCCTTTGATGACCCTTCCCCGTCTTTCCTCTGGTATCCCCTCCCACCTCCCCTCTGGTCACTGTTAGTTTGTTCTTTATTTTTTTTTCTATCATTTGGTAATTTTCAGATCAGACTCTGTACATGTGAAAAGGTTCTTTGGGCCCAATTTTAATGTGTGTGTGGAAGTTTCCCCAGACCAACAAGCAATTCCCAGATACCAGTAGGGTGTCCAGGAATCCCACTCAATTCTAACATTATCCAGAGACAGAACCAGATTCCACAGGTAAAGCACTCAGTCCCTCAAGACTGCCCCCATTTCAGACACTAGTCACAAGCTCAGGTTTTTACCTCTGCTTCTGACCAACTGTCTATAAATCAGAGGTTCCAATGATCTCCACCTTAGGTTTAATTAATTTCCTAGAATGGTTCACAAAACTCATGAAAGCCCATTTACTCACTAAATTATTGATTTATTACAAAGCATATTAAAGAGTACAAATCAAGAGCCAGGTGAAGAGATGCTTAGGGCTAGGTCCCAAACAAAGGAATTTCTGTCCTCATGGAGCTTGGAGCCCTACAGTGTTGCACAACAAAGCATTCTGGTTCCCCAACTTAGATGTTTTCTGAAAAAATAAAGTACCAAGGAGCTGTCCTCTTGGGATTTTACGGAGGCTTCATTACATAATTCATTGGCCATTGGTAATTGATTCAACCTCCAGCCTCCTCTCTCCTTCTCAGAAATCAAGGGGTGGGACCGAAAGTTTCAATCCTCTAATTACAAGGTTGGTTCTCCTGGGAATTAGTCCCCACCCTTATGTGTAGTACAAAAGTTAGCTCATTAGCATAAAAAGACATCTTTATCGCTTTCAACACTTAGGAAATTCTAAGGGGTTTGAAACTATGAGTCAAAGACTGTGGATGAAAAGTGAATATCTTGTAAATCACAATATCAAAACATGTTTCATTTTGTTAATACCTACATTTTTTTGGAGCTGTGGTAAATAGCATTGTGTGTTCAATTTTGTTTCCACATGTTCATTATTGGTATACAGAAATGTATTTGATTTTTTTATGTATTGATCTCGTACATATTTATTAGTTCTATGAGTTTTGTGTAGCTATCTTGGGATATTGTATTGAATATGTAGAGCATCATATCATTTGGAAATAGGTTCATTTTTTCCCATTAGTTCCTTCCTTCCTTCTTCATTCCCTCCCTTCCTTCCTTCCTTTTCTTTCTTTTTTCTTATTGTTCTGTATGAACTTTCAACACTATGATAGAATTCTTCAGTAAAATTATCTGGGTCTAGAGATTCTTTTTTGGAGGTTTCAATGTAAATTTGTTTTCTTTAATGGCCACGATGTCTATTTCATACTAGATCAGTTCTGATAATTCCTGGTTGTGAAGATTTGGTCCATTTCTTCTAGGTTTTTGTATTAATCTTGTGTACGGTTTTTTATTATTTTCTAATGAATGCAGGATCTGTAGTGATAGCCCCCAATTCATTCCTAATATTGATGATTTGTCAATTGTCTCTATTTTGCTAGTCTTGCTAAAGACCTATCATTTGTATGGATTTTTAAAGATTATTTGTGATGTATTGATTTTCCATTGTTTTCTTTGTACAGTTTCAATAATTCTTGTTTTTATGGTTTCCTTATTCTGTTTGGTTTTTTTTTTTGACAGAAGTTCAGTTCCTTCTTCAGCCTCTCTGACACCTTCTCAAAAGAAAATGGGGAACAAATTTACACAAATTCATTGTTTTTTAGTGAGGATATGTTTATCTCCTTGATAAAGTATGAATCAAATGACTTTGTTGGCTTCAGAGTGGGAATTGACAATCGGCTTTTCACTGAGCCCCACTGATACCAGGGAAGGTTAAAACAGGGAAACAGAGTACCAATAAGTCTCACCTCTCACCACAGTATTCCCAATGCACAGCATTGATGCTGGGTGCATTCTCACTCAGACCAGCTGACATCAGAAGTGGCAGGAAGGTAGAATGCTGACTAGCCTTGACTTGTATCACCTTGTTCAGTCTTACGGGGTATCTCTCCACAGGGCTGCACTGACACCACTGGGAGTAAAGCCTAGTGGTAACTAGCTCTACATCAAACTGCTCATTAAGTCTTCCTGATGTTGGGTGGGTGGAGCTGGAGGCTCAGCTCTCTGGTAAATATTGCATTGGCCAAAAAGTTTGTTGTGTTTTTTCCATACAATAGTTCCAGTAGTGTTTAGTTGTCTTTAACTTCATTTGAAACAATTTTGTTAGATGGTATTGTGACAGCTGTCATATTGACATGCATTTTTTAAACATCAAAATTGCTGAATTTTTGTGCAGCCATTTTAATATTGAAGATGAAAGATTATATGTACCATTTTCAGCATATTATGCTTTATCATTTAAAGAAAGGTAAAAACAGAACTGAAACACACACAGAACAGATTTGTGCAGTGTATGAAGAAGGTGCTGTGAGTGACTGAACATGTCAAAACTGGTTTGAAAAGATTCTTGGTGCTACTGACTTTTTGGCCAAATAATTCCTTGTTGTGGGGCTGTCTTATGCATTGGAAGACGTTGAGCAGCACCCCTGGCCTCTAACCACTAGAAGCCAATAGCAGGCGAGAGCCAGCCTACTCAAAATATCCAAATCAATAAAGTTATTGGTGAAAATGAAAAATATGTCTATTATTTTAGATTAAAAAATATAACAGACTTTTTGGCTAATCCAATACTACTATACTGTTCTGTTGAGAGTCCAACTGCTTCTACCAGGTTGCATTATAAAAGGTTAGCTCCTTAATAGGTGCTGCTCACATTACTTTGCAAAGGAATCAGAACTCTTTCTGCTGGGTGAGAGATGGAAGATCAGCATCTTGTTTGTCCTAGCTGACAACACCCAACAAAGGAATGAGAGTACACCACCTATTTCAGCAGAGAAGGCAGTTGAGTAGAACATCAGCTCCCTATTCAGCCCTGCTGAAACCACGGAGGGCAGTGAGGCATCAATTTTTCCACTGGTGTTTGAGTGGAGTAGGGCAGATATGATCAAATAAGTTTTCTGTTGTACTAGGACCCTGATTTTCTTGTCTTTTCATTAGAGAAACAGGATCTTCATGGAATGTTTTTTGATAATGCCTATTGCCTGTTTGGGTTTGGAGTTCTCTGAACCACCCTCTCCAGGATATATAGGAGACAATAAGGAAATCAAGAGAACTCAACACCCTGTTGTTCAAGTCCCCAGATGTAGTCTGTCTTCTTTCCATCTTTCAGAATCTACCTATGTCTGATTGTTGTGTCACATCTAGAGTGTTTTAGTTGTAAGAAGGAATACCAGGAAGACTAGAGCTACTCCATCTTGTAGAATTGGAAGTAGTCTCTCAGAATCTAATTTTATGCTTATGAACATATAGTTTGCTTAAATTGGCTTAACCTAGAGTAAATTAATTTTTCAAAATAGAATTTTAAAGAATCTTAGAAGAAATTTAGAATCTTAAAAAGAAGCATTTTAAGCTCTATAATCATTATTGGTTTCCACACTTGTTTTATTTTTAATCTATCAAATGAGAAAATTAAACCAGATGACCTTTGATATCTTTCCAGCTCTGGCAATGTAAGATTCTAAGTTCATTATAGAAATAGAATAATTGATGATTCGAAACCACTTAGTATACATTTTCAGTTTTCATCTTTGCATTAAATCTTCAGAGACAGAACTTGATCTTTTCTTAGGATTAAGATTTTATTTTAGTTTTTTAAAGTATATTTTATTGATTATACTATTACTGTTGTCCCAATTTTTTCCTCCCTTTTATCCCCCTACTCCCTACACCACCACCCCCCCAACCCTCCAACATCCCCAACACAGTTCATGTCCATGGGTCACACATATAAGTTCTTTGGCTTCTCCATTTCCCATAGAATTCTTAACCTCCCCCTGTCTATTTTGTACCTATCATTTATGCTTCTTATTTCCTGTAACTTTTCCTCCATTCTCTCCCTTTCCCTGCCCCACTGATAACCCTCCATGTGATCTCCATTTCTGTGATTCTCTTCCTATTCTAGTTGTTTGCTTAATTTTTGTTTTTGTATTTGAAGTTCAGTTTTTTTATTATTATGTGTAATATAGCTTTATTTTATGTATATATCCATACATATCAGATAAAAATCTACAACTCACTGGACAAACATTAATATTTTGGTGCAACGCATGCATACATGCATGTGCATATGTATGTATTTTTCCCATTGATGGTTTTTATTTTTATTTTTTTAATGTTTTAATTGTTTTTATTTTTGTTCAATTACAGTTATTTGCATCCTCTCCCCTCCCCTCCTCCCTTCCCCTCCAGCCCCTTCCCCCCAAGCCTCCCTTCTCCCTCTTAGTTCTGTCCATGTGTCCTTTACAGTAGTTCCTATAAACCCTTCTCCCCATTGTCCCCTACCCCCTCTCCCCTGTCTATTATTAGACTGTTCTTAATTTCAATCTCTCTGGTTATGTTTTGCTTGCTTTCTGCTTTTGTTGGTTATGATCCGGTTAAAGGTGAGATCATATGGTATTTGTCCCTCACTGCCTGACTTACTTCACTTAGCATAATGCTCTCCAGTTCCATCCATGCTGTTGCAAAGGGTATAAGCGCCTTCTTCCTCTCGGCTGCGTAGAATTCCATTGTGTAAATGTACCATAGTTTCTTGATCCACTCATTTGTAGATGGGCACTTAGGTTGTTTCCAGCACTTGGCTAATGTGAATTGTGCTGCTATGAACATAGGAGTGCAAAGGTTCTTTTGAATTGGTTTTTCAGGATTCTTAGGATATAATCCCAGTAGTGGAATTGCTGGGTCAAAAGGCAGTTCCATTTTCAATTTTCTGAGGAAGTTCCATACTGCTTTCCACAATGGCTGCACCAGTCTGCATTCCCACCAACAGTGCAGTAGGGTTCCCTTTTCTCCACATCCCCTCCAACAGTTATCTGTTGCTTTGTTGATGATGGTCATTCTGACTGGTGTGAGGTGATATCTCATTGTGGGTTTAATTTGCATCTCTCTGATGGCTAATGATATTGAGCATCTTTACATATGACTCCGGGCCCTCTGTATGTCCTTTTTAGAGAAATGTCTGTTCATGTCTTTTGGCCATTTTTTCAATGGGTTTTTTGTCTTCCTGGAGTGGAGTCGTATGAGTTCTTTATATATTTTGGAGATCAGACCCTTATCTGAGGTATCATTGGCAAATACGTTTTCCCATACGGTTAGTTCCCTTTTTATTTTAATACTATTTTCTTTAGCCCCACAGAAGCTCTTTATTTTGATAAGATCCCATTTGTTTATTCTTTCCTTTATGTCCCTAGCACTAGGGGACAAATCATTGAAGATGTTGCTGCGTGGAATGTCTCAGATTTTCCTACCCATGTTTTTTTCTAGAACTTTTATGGTGTCACGCCTTACATTTAAGTCTTTTATCCACCTTGAATTTATTTTTGTGTATGGTGTAAGTTGGTGCTCGAGTTTCATTTCTTTGCAGGTAGCCTTCCAGATTTCCCAACACCATTTGTTGAAGAGGCTATTTGTATTCCATTTTATGCTTCTGCCCACCTTGTCGAAGTTTAATTGCCCGTAGAGACTAGGGTTTATTTCTGGGCTCTCTATTCTGTTCCATTGGTCTATCCGTCCGTTTTTATGCCAGTACCAAGCTGTTTTGATTACAGTGGCCTTGTAATATATTTTGATATCAGGAATTGTGATCCCTCCTGCTTTGCTCTTCTTTCTCAAAATTGCAGCTGATATTCGGGGATGTTTATGGTTCCATATAAATTTTTGAAGTGTTTATTCTATATCCATGAAATATGTCATTGGTACTTTGATAGGGATTGCATTGAATCTATATATTGCTTTGGGGAGTATGGACATTTTGATGATGTTGATTCTTCCAATCCATGAGCATGGTATATGTTTCTATTTGTTTGTGTCTTCCAGATTTCTCTCTTCAGTGCTGTGTAGTTTTCTGAGTACAGTTCTTTTACCTCCTTGGTTAGGTTTATTCCCAGATATTTTATTTTTTTTTTTGTTGCTATATGAAATGAGATTTTTTTTCCTGATTTCTGTTTCTGCTGTTTCACTGTTGGTATACAAAAATGCCTTTGATTTCTGGATATTGACTTTATATCCAGCTGACTTGACAAATTCAATTATTAGATCGAGTAGTTTTTTGGCGGAGTCTATAGGATTTTCTAAGTATACTATCATGTCGTCTGCAAACAACGACAGTTTTGTTTCCTCCTTTCCAATTTGGATGCCTTTTATTTCCTTTTCTTGTCTGATTGCTGTGGCCAAAACTTTCAGTACTATGTCGAATAAAAGTGGTGATAGTGGGCAACCTTATCTTTTTCCTGATCTTAGTGGGAAAGATTTTAGTTTTTGTCCATTGAGTATAATGTTGGCTATAGGTTTCTCATATATGGCCTCTATTATGTTGAGGAATGCTCCCTCTATTCACACTTTGCTAAGTGTTTTTATCATAAATGGATGCTGTACCTTAACAAATACTTTTTCTGCATCTATTGATATGATCATGTGATTTTTGTCTTTGCTTTTGTTTATGTGATGTATTACGCTTATTGTTTTGCGAATGTTGTACCATCCTTGCATTCCTGGGATGAAACCTACTTGGTCATGGTGAATGATCTTTTTAATGTATTGCTGGATGCGGTTTGCTAATATTTTGTTGAGAATTTTAGCGTCAGTGTTCATCAGTGATATTGGCCTGAAGTTTTCTTTCTTTGTTGTGTCTTTTTCTGGTTTTGGGATTAGGATGATGCTGGCATCATAAAAAGAGTTTGGGAGTCTTC
>PVJI01030817.1:0-13760 GCA_004026765.1 Micronycteris hirsuta
GCTCTTCCGATCTTGAGAAATCAGCTGACAGTCTTATGGGAATTCCTTTGTAGGTAACTGTCTCCTTTTCTCTGGCTGCTTCTAGGATCCTTTCCTTATTTTTGATCTTGGGTAATGTAATTATGATGTGTCTTGGTGTGTTCCTCTTTGGGTCCAACTTATTTGGGACTCTCTGAGCTTCCTGGACTTCCTGAAAGTCTATTTCCTTCTCCAGCTTCGGGAAATTCTCCATCATTATGTGTTCAAATAAGTTTTCAATTCCTTGGATTTCTTCTTCTCTTTCTGGCAGCCCTATGATCCGTATGTTGGGATGCTTACAGATGTTCTGGAGGTTTCTGAGCCCCTCCTCCGTTTTTTGAATTCTTGTTTCTTCATTCTTTTCTGGTTGGATGTTTTTTTCTTTCTGCTGGTCCACTCTGTTGATTTGAGTCCCAGTTTCCTTCTTATCCCTATTGGTTCCCTTCAGATCTCTCCTCATTTGTTCAAGCAATTTCAATAATTTTTTGTCGAATTCTGTGAGCATCCTGATTACTAGGGTTTTAAACTGTGCATCTGATAGGTTGGCTATCTCTTGGTTGGTTAGTTCTGGAGCTTTGATCTGTTCCTTTTTTTGGGCCATTTTATTTCCCTCAGTGAGCCTGTTACTGTAAGACGGGCGGAGCCTTGGGGTTCACCTGGGCAGGGAAACTCCCGGTAGTTGTGCTGTGACGTAGCCTGTGGGGGCGGGACCTGAGAGCACAATGGCGTCTGCTCCGCTCTCCGTACCCACACCGCCTCCTGCAAGCAATTCGAGCCCCTCTGCGCTGGCTCCCGGGGTCGCTCCGGAGTCGGTGGATGGGCTGCACAGCTCCAATCCCCCGTGGGTCTCCCCAGTGAACTCTCCTGTGAGGCTGGTAGTTCCTCCCGCTTCAGACTCCACCCCCACAGGTGCTCTCAATCTGAGCCGATGGGTTGCACCCTGCTTTCTCTCCCAGTCAGTCTGCCCAAGAATGAGGACCTGCCCGGTCCACCAGTCTCGACCCCGCTGGGTCCAGATGAGCCGGGCGCTGGCTGCGCTTAGGTCAGGCACTCCTGTCTCAGTGTGCTGCAGCCCTGCGGAAACCGCCCCTCCAACCGCGGTCCTGCCGTCTGCTCACCAGCTCGCCACGGGGTCGCTGAGCGCTCTCCCTCTGCCCTGCTCCTCCCGGCTCACCAGACTGGATGAATGTACCTTCTTTAATTCCTTGGTTGTTGGGCTTCCTCTCAATTCGATTTTCTGTCAGATCTGGCTGTTTTTGGTTGGGTAAATTTCTGTTTTTTTCCTTGTTTTGTTGTGCGAGAAGGCATGGCGTATTCACCTATGCCGCCATCTTGCCGGAAGTTGATACAGCTTCTTTAAGGGGGCAAACACACTTGCAAAAGGCACCTGGAATCAACATAACACTTTCCTATATCTGTTATCAAGGCAAAATCATATTCAAGCACTGACTATTTAGAAAATTATTCCTAAATTGTAACATACACTTTTATTTTGAAGCTTGCAATTTTAGAAATTCTGTCTCAAATTGCCATATTGATGAATAAATTCAGCTCCCATGTTGGACTGCATATTTGAGTTTGAATACATATGTAATTGTTCTTTGTTGCATCTTTGCAAACTGGAGGAGTAATATAAAAATAATGGTGCTATTGCAAAACTGCTTAGCTGCTACTCCATTTCCAAGTACAATAACCTCTGATTATTCTCAAGTGAAACAACTTTGGTAAAAGTATAATAGACTGCAGTTACTATTCACTCAGCATATAATAGAGAAGTCAAGGGTACAGGTTATGTAAAACCCAGTCCCTGAAGAGGTAATGAGTATACACCTCAGGTTATGTGATAATATTATACACTATATGATTAAATGCCTCATGAATGGAACAGATAATAAATGCCTGGAGTTTCAAGAAGGGAAATATTAATATAGTATGGAGTAGCTAAAGTCAGTCTAGAGATGTTACATTTCCTGTTGAGAAGGTAGAATGGGAAGAATAAACACATGTTTATTTAAACTGAAGTCTTCTGAAAGTTTACCAAATTTATTAAACAGTATGAGATAAAGAAGCAAGGAGACCAGCTAGGAGACCAAGGCATTGATCCTAAGAAAAAATATTTAACAACTAAATGAGGGTGGGAGTGGCGAAAGAGGAAAAAGTAACATTGTGAAGAGAAATGATTCTAAAAATGGTATGGACAAAAAACAAGGTATAGATTAAGTGCAGTTTAAACATACTTGTTAATATATTTAATATACTAAATTTACTGTATGTTTATGGATAGAATTTGGGCTTTTGACACAGGAATATTAAATCCAATTGGTTGAAATACAGGGTCCAGCACAAATAACACCCCCTTTTTTACAAAATCATAAGCATATGATTCTATAATACAACAATATCACACTCAAGCACACCATATGACATTTTAAGTGAAATGTTCAAATTGCTGTCCATCTCATGCAAGACATTCACGTACCCTCCCAATCATGCTCAAGCAAGCCTTACTTCTGCTGGACCCTGTATATTGCCTTAGGTAAGTTATTTAACCCTTGCAAGTATAAATTTACTTATCTGTTAAGTGGAGATAACAATAGACCTACCTGTGGGGATGATGTATAATATAATTTATGTAATGTGTTTAGCTGGTGCCTAGCTCATTATAAGCAATTGATAAAGGCTAGATCCATAAGTTTTAAGGTCAATCTGCCCACAAAAGCTTAGAATGCCAAGAAAGAAATTCTCCTGTACCCAAACTAATCAGACAAACAGCTACAATGTCTAACCAAACAGTCATGTGCTGCCTAACTTACGGTGTCCTGGTCAGCAAACCACATACAGTAGATGACAGTGGGTCTCTCCAATGAACTCTCCTGTGAGACTGGGACTTTCTCCTGCCACCACAACCCCCACAGGTGTTTTCAGTCAGAGGTTTTGAGACTTTATTTCCCCATACTGGTACCCTGGGTGTCACGGTTTGTCTTGCTCCCTAGTTATTCTCCCGGCTTATCCACATGTGAATGTGGGATAACCTAGTCTTCTAGCCGCTGCCTTGCCCACCCAGGTTTATCACCAGCTTCCGCCTTGCCATGTGTCCGCTGCACCCCAGCTACCTGTCTCTGCCCTTCCTACCAGTCTAGATGAATGCTCTTTTGACTCCATGGTTGTCAGACTTCCATGTAGTCTGACAAAATGTTGATCTTCTGACTCTTATGGCTGTTTTTGGTTCTAAAATTAGTTGTTATCCTTCTTTTGGTTTTGTGAGGAAGTGAAGCGTATCTACCTTCTCCTCCATCTTAGCTTAAACTCCCTTTCTAATCTCACTATTTTTTAAACAGTGTTGCCTTTCACATGACTAAAATTTACTCTTTTCAAGGTTCTAGACTGTTTCCAAGGTTTAAATATTCTGTCATTTAGTGAAAAAAACTATTTAGAACATCCAGTTATATGCACATTTATCACGCATCTCTCACCCACCCGTTTTCCAAAGTTTCTAGGGATAATGAAATGTTTAAGCTATTATTGACTATAGAGTTAATCTTACATAGCAGCCCTTCTTTATAAAGAAGGAAAGAGAACATTACAAAGACAAAGCTCCTTCCTCAGAATTACACCTTGAGATGGAAACAGAGCTGGACTTAGAAGTCAAGCCTTCTTACTCTCTGGACTGGCATTTTTCCTGCATACCATAATCCTCCCACAGATCTCTACCCCTTTAAATTTCATTGGCATTTTCGAGACCTTTCTCTAATCTCTTTCCTTCTCCTTGAAGTAACATAATCAGAGCCACTTGTAGTATTTCTGGAGCAGAGACACTGTGATTTTGTTTAAAATTGGCCATGACACTTTGTTTTGTGTCAACTTCTCCACTGTTACAAATAATCTGTATAAACATCAAAAGTCTTATGTGGTC
Source organism: Micronycteris hirsuta (assembly GCA_004026765.1). Taxonomy (NCBI): domain Eukaryota; kingdom Metazoa; phylum Chordata; class Mammalia; order Chiroptera; family Phyllostomidae; genus Micronycteris; species Micronycteris hirsuta. The sequence goes on from PVJI01030817.1 coordinate 3,932, forward strand.
TCTTAACTTTGCTTCCAGCAGGCAGATCAGTGTATCAGCTCCTGTTGCTCTAACTCTGACAGAGATGCTAAATCTGTCCCTTTATCTCCATCTCCATTGCTAACACAAGTACACATGACCATCATATTTTGCCTGAATTATTCCAATGGCTCTTTCCACTTTGCACTCACCACCTTAAAACATAGTTTTGACACTATAGTCAGAATGATCTTTTTAAAATGCAAGGCAGAATTTAAGGGTAGAGACTAGAGCAAAGTATCTGTACTGCTTAAACCCTCTAATTGCTAGAATTACATTTTGAATGAAATCCAAATTCCTTATATAGCCTATACGGCAGACCTGGCCCCTGTCTACCTCTCAAATTCCTCTCTTCCACTCTCATTGTGTTTAGTTATATAGGCCTTCTTGCTGCTTCTTTAATACATCAAAAATATTTGTGTGTTAGGACTGATCCTCTAACCTGTCCCTCTCTATCACATCATGTGCTCTTATTTTCTGCCTAATATTACTACAATTTGAATTTAATTTGTTCACTTATTACTTTACTTTTTTATTGTAATTCTTTAGAGCAGGAAACATCATTCTTGTTTATGACTTGTTTCTGGTGCCTAGAACAGAAGTTAGCAATAGGCGTTTGCTCAGTAAGTATTTGTTGGCTGAGTGGATGTGACTCTCATGGTCAATGTAGATTCAAGTATCTTCCAGCTCAATTATCAGTAAATTGTTATCACTGTTCACTAGAGAAGATATATTCCTTAATATTCTTTCTCCAACATACCCTCAGGATACCCCTACCAGAGCTTTGACCTCAAATTTCTTCGTAGTGTTCTCAACGAATGTCAACAATTCTCTCTTAGTTCTACTATAAATATGATCTTTGTTCACAGAAAGAGAGCCTATTTTTTGACTCTCATAATGAAGTTTCTCATATGAAGAATATATATGAGTTGTATCTGATGGGTAATATTTACATACATTTCTAGTCTTTCATTATTTTTCCCAACTTTATAAAATGCAATTTTGTCCATTAATCTGTCCTCCTTGAGGCGTCTTCATTGGCTCTGGTGGAACCCTCAGATGTAAGAGCAAATTGTCAGCATGTTTGGTGATGTGTGCACCCAGTACAGTGTCTAGCTAGATACCTTGTCAATAGGTTATAAGCAATAAAAAAATTATGAGCTAGCGATGAATATTCTGATCCTTATGTGCCCGTGTGCCAGGATTAACTCAGGCAGTGGGAACTGTGAGGGCTATGTCTGCCACACATAACAGCACTTTCTTAATTACAGCTGGAAGCTACACTTAGCTTTACTCAATATGTATTATTGCCTTTCAGATGAGAACACCGAGGCTATGCAATGTGATGAAAAATGTTAACAGTATAATTACAATATCTTAGTATTATAAAAATATATAATTCTGCCCTTTAACTTAAAAAAAGAGTTATTAAATGACTATAAGGAGTTTAATATTTGCTTTCTGGGGGTTTCCTTTCAAGTGTGTCTCCTAGTTAATTAATACTATTTTTAGATATGTTTATTTTCCTTTAATGATAAATAATATTCCAATGGGTGTATGTTTTATTTTCTCTAGGATATAAGCTAATGTGAATTAGTTGAGTTGCATAAACAGCAAATTCTTACCCCAAGTAAGAATTCAAGTTTTTGTAACAACTATTCGTAGATTTTAGGCCTCAGGAAACTTTTAATTTTTCAGTACTGATTGCATCTATGAGAAAGAACCTAAATATTTAATAAAACATTTAAGACAGAAGGAACAAACAGACCCAGTGCTCATCAAAGGACTCCCTGAGACAGTCCGTCAGTGTTGTCATTTTTATCGCTGTGCTTAATGAGTAAGCGGCTTCCGTGATTTGAGTTGCAACTTTAGGGAACTGACAAGAGTTATTGCTTGATAATTTATTGGAGGAAATGAAAGTTTCATTTACTGAATTCTATAAAATATATTTTGATATTTTTGGACACAGTCATGTTGAAATGCAGTATAACTGTCCAATTGATAAATTAGTTTGTGTTTGCTTGGTTATTAAAAAACAGATAAAAATCACAAACTGAGCAATTAGACATGTTTTCCTCTATTTCCTAAGATATAATTTGATTATAACTCATATGTAATTTCTGGACCAAAGTACCTTAGGCTTTTTTCCAAACATTTCCAACTTAAATCAGCAAGTATACTTAGGCCTACTTAAAAATAAAATGTACAGAACGGCACGACTTTATCATCTGCCCTACATACGCATTTAGCAGGCAATCAAATCTATGTCCACACTGAACTAGGTATTAGACATTTATGAATATGAATATGTCTATTTCAACCATTGGACTGCAGACTTTCTGAGTACAGAGAGTATGCCTTATTCATTTTTGTATCCTCTTATACCTAACATAGGGCCTCCTATATGGTCTGCTGAGCACTAGTAAGCTTTCAATAAATATCTATTAAATTAAATTGAATGAGAGGACTGAGAAATTATGCTAAGCATCTGGGTAATGGACACTGTCAGTCAGTGTGTAACTAAGCAGTGCAGCTAAAAATGCTGAATGTGCATGCTTGCATTGCTGGGTTGAAAGCACCACAGGACAGAAATATATAATTTACCTGGCACTTAATATGTATCATACATGCAGTGAAACATCCTATGTACACTATCTCATTCAATCAATCACTGCCAATTCATAAGATAGGAAGGATTTATCTATTACAATATGTATGAGAAGCCTGAGGCAATATGGTATGATATTTAAGACCTCATGAAATCTGCTTTCATATTTGGGTTTGATTCCTGGTTTTGCTAATTATAATCTCTCTATAGAACTGACCCAGGTAGAGGCCTAAAGGGTAATTGGAAAACATTGCTCAAAACGTAAGACACAACATTTTTGACATTGCTATCATATTTCTATTATTCTTCTTATACTTGAGTGTTTAGTATTTTAGACCTTTCACAATCTAGTCCTGGGAAGCTTTCATAACTTCTTGCCTATTATATCAATCCACATGGCCACCCAAAACTACTTTTTGTTTCCCAGACAGGCTCTGCACTCTCCAGGGTCTTTGCAAATGCTGCTCTTTTAACCAGAAAATCCCATTTGAGGTTAAGCTCAAACCAGTTTCTTTTGAAATTGAGATTTTTTTTTTTAGGCAATTGCTTGATGCCATTGTTTTCCATGATTTATTTGATCAAGTAATCTCTGCATTAATTTGTGATCATCCCCAGCCCTCCATACTAGGTAATTAATTCATGAGGTCAAAGACAATGATCAGATTTATATTTCTATTTTTATATTATAAAGTATATATCAATATCGGAAATTAAAATTAGTTGTTTAAAGAACTAATATAATTCCACAGAGGTTAAGACTGCCTAAATTGGCAAATCTAGGATTAGAACTCAAATTGTCTTGCTTTAAATGCAACCCAGGAGCATACTAGAACCACCACACAAATTTTGAAAAGTCCTGATGCCCTGGACACACTCCAGGCTAATTAAGCCAGAATCTCTGTGGTGGGGGTAGGGGGTACTCATAATGTCCCCAAGGCCATCCTAACCTACAGCCAGGACTGACAAGTACTGTGATGTGACATATGTGTTCCCCATAAGGCCATTCCTACACTTATGAATAAAACCAAGAAAAATAATACCCAGATAAAGTGCCTTGCTTAATTTAACCCTCATTCCCATTATATTCCATTCTATGAAAAGACAGCCATAGCTTCCAGCTAAGGCTCATGAAGGGTTTAAAAAAAATCAGAACCAAATTCATTATTATGTTATTCTTTTCCGACAAATGCTTACCACTGGCTAAGGTAGAATAAACAGGAGCTGGAAGAATTCTCTCTACTATCTCTAACTTTATCCTGGTCTCACCTTGTCTGTACCAACAATGATGGTGCTTCAGGGCTCTGGATATTCTGCTTTGCCAGTGAATTCTGTGGTCAACCCACTATAATTAGGCAAACTTCTTTGTGAAACAAGAGCACTAAACTTGCTTGATCAACTGAGGAGAGAGGAAGCAGTGAATAAATTCTAGATGTTTCTGAATCAATCACCATCCAAGTGGAAGAAAACTACATATGCATAAATATCAACTTTCAAGCCAGTAAAAACAATTTTGTTTCCCTGATTTTGATTTCACCTTAAATAAAACATGTTCAAACACTGGCACTTTCAATGCTAAGTCTTTGACTTTAATGACTTTTCATTATAAGTGGGTTTAATTACTTTTGTTATAAGTGCCCATTTCAATCGTTGGGCAAAGGAAAGAAATAATAGATAATCTCCATTCTATTAACTTTTGTTTTTATCCTAATGTAAACCCTGGCTTTGATTTCTTCAACCAGATGGAATTCTCAAGAATTAAAAAGGCCAAAGCAAAGTGCTCAGTAGTTTTAACTTATCCTTTCAAGTCCTCTGTGATGCTGCTGAGCCATCCGGAATGCTATTTATGTCATATCCTGTGCGGACTTAGCAACGGTGGAGCCAGGAGCATGGTGTCCTGTAGTTACTGGGCTCGAATTCAGAAGCTGGAATTTAAAATAGCAAGGAGATGAGAACTAAGAGCAAAGCTGAATCCAGAATCCACAGAGGTTAAGACTCAAAGGTATGTCACATATCAAGGGAATGTAAACTCAGAGGCAGTTCCCCCGCCCCGGGGGTGGGGGTGAGGGGGTTAGGAATGTATCCTTGCATCTCCAGCAAGGTTTTCAGATACCATGATACCTTCAAGGTACATAAAGAGTTTCCTCACTTCACTTTGGACAGCAATCAAATCATTTGGAAACTTTTTAAATAAGATTTATTGATTTTTTAGAGAGAGAGGTAGGGAGGGAGAAAGAGGAGAGAAACATCAATTTGTGGGTGCCTCTCACATGGCCCCCACTGGGGACCTGGCTGTAACCCAGGCACATGGGAATTGAACTGGCGACCCTTTGGTTCACCGGCCCACATTCAATCTACTAAACTACATCAGCCAAGGCCTCCTTTGTAAACTTTTCTAAGAAGCTGAGGTAGAATAAAAAGGCAACATTGTTATCTTAATTTGGGTTCTTTCAGATGTTGACTCTTAAATAAGAATACAATATAATTTGTTTATGTGGAAAGTGAAGGGGGTCTAATAGGGTCTGGGGAAATGTGATAAGGAAGTGAAGATGGTATGTAATGATGTTCTCAAGCCAGCTACCACTTAGAGGACAGAAGTTTGATCCAGCTGTGGAAACCATGAGAGTATGTGCCTTAGAATTATCCAACATAAGTAGTGAGGAAGGTGGGGTATTTATTTACCAATTCGCGTCAGTTGTTCATTGAGGGCTAATTCTGGGGCACATCTCATACCATAGGGTGTCCATAAAGTCTGAAAACATATAATATTATTTATTTTTTTATATTTCCAGACTTTATAGACATCCTCTGGGACCATTTCTACCATCATACTCAGTGAAATGCAACGTAATAATATCACGGTGGCAGACAACTATCACCGCTGAAATGTGTTTCTTCCTCAATAATGTTCTTAAAAGTTATCATGCTGATATATGCAGATGTAGTTTATTCACTGCAACTGTTATTTAGAATCTCATTATATGAAAATACTATAATTTATCCATTTCCTTATTGCTAAAAATTTAAGTTGTTTAAAACTATTTGCTTTTAAAAATAACGCTGTGATAAACCTCCTTTTACATGCTCTCAGGTATATAGGTAGGAAAATTTTATTAAAAAAATATGAAATTTCTGGATTATAGACAACATACTCTTCAACTTTACTAGATGTTACCAAATTCTACTCTAAAGTGATTAAACCAATTTATAGTTTCAAGAGCAGTAAATGGATGTTCCTGTTTTCCCATATCTTCCAACATACTTGGCATAATCAACATCTTGGATTTTTACCAATCAGATATATGTGAAATGGAAACTGACAGTAAATAATAAACACGTTTAGATAGATCACAGAGTCTAAAGATATAGGTATAGGCTTTAATTGATGGAGGGGTGGAGAGAAGCATTTTCAGGAACACGTATAAAGAACACCTGGACAAAACCAAAGAGGGGTAGGATTGAGGATGGGATGTGGGCATGGGTGGGGTGGTGGGAGGGGTGGGGAGAAAATGGAGACAACTGTACTTGAACAACAATAAAAAACTAAAATTTAAATTAAAAAAACTTAAAAAAAGTTTAAATTGCTTTGGTTGTCACAGAGTTTAGGGGCAAAGATTAAGCAAGTATGGTAGTTATATTTTGAAGGCTAGTCTATAAAGTAAGTTCCAGGAGAAATGTTTAAGAGTACACTTTCTTGTGAGAATAGAAAAATACAGCTAGTTAAGCACAATACAATGATAGCTTAAACAATGGCAATATGAACAAATGGCAGGTGGCACCTGGCCTTGGTGTGCCCTGACACTATTGCTGAGTGGCCAGAGACTCAGCATTGGAGCTGAGTGTAAATTTATATTAGTGTGGTGAACACCACTCTTCCTGGCCTGGTGACTCAGAGCACCTATCTCATGCAACTTGCATACCACCAGAGGCTATTTCAGTGACTGAACCCAACAGGCAGCCAGCAAGTGGTGGCAAATCTTGGGGTGCCTTGGGTCTTTTGCTGAACTGCTCCATGGCTCAGTGTTGGTGGAAGACAGACTTGTTGAGCAGACCGGCCCCTCCCAGACACACCCAGGCACAGCAGAAGTAGCCATACACTGTGGGTCACTTTGTAGCTCTAAAGAGAAAGGCCTGGGTCATTCACAGGCAGCGTCTGACTCTGACCTGTACCAGAGGCCCTCCCAGGAGGCCCCAGAACCAACACACTGGTAGGAGGTTCAGACCATATCAGAGTATGACCCAATTAGCAACAAAAGTTGCACATTCAAAGAAAGATCTGAGCAGCACCAGACCCTGCTGGGGCAAATTCTGATTTGTGGGGTCAGCCCTCACAGAGCAGCTTATATATTGTGGTCAAGGTTGATCCACATAATCAGCCAGCCAGAAAGTCAACTGCACACACAGACAGGGCAACAGCAATCAAGACTCAACTACATCGGGAGGGTTTACATAATCCACACTAGAACAATTTCTTGAGCACCTAGCTCAGGTGATCAAGGAGACTGCACCACTGAGTCCAACAAGACATCTATTGATACTATATAAAGCCACCATACCACATAGCAGATCTAGTCAGTACACAGACATAAATACAGAGAGGCAGCCAAAAGTGGAAGGCAAAGAAACATGCCCCAAATGAAAGACCAGGAGAAATTCCTAGAAAAATAACTAAATGAAATGGAGGCAAGCAATGTACCAGATACATGGTTCAAAACAATGATTATAAGAATGCTCAAGGAACTTAGGGGAAGAATATATGAAGTCACTGTGAAATTAAACAAAGAGACAATAAACATAAAAAATGACATTAAAAAACCATACAAAAGGACCAGTCAGGAATTAAGTTGAACAAATAATATTGAAAACTTCTCTAGCCTGGTGAAGGAAAAAGACACAAAAGCCAGGAAGTGCAAAGAGCCCCAAACAAGATGAAATGGCGAGGTTAAGGCAAAGAGAGACTCCTAAAATGAACAAGAGAAAGTTACCTACAAGGGAGCTCCAGTTAAACTGTTAGCTGTTTTCTCAACAAAAACATTTCAGGTCAGAAGAAATTTGCAAAAATATTCAGGGTAATGAAAAGCTAGGACATACAACTGAGTCTAATTTACTCAGCAAGCCAATTATTTAAAATTGAAGGAGAAATACAGAGTTTCCCAGGTAAGAAAAAGCTAAAGGAGTTTATTACCAGCAAAGAAGTTTATTACCAGTATTTCAAGAAATGTTAAAGGGATTTCTTTAAAAAGAAGAGAGAAAAATAAGAACATTGTTAAAAGAATAAGATGGGAATAAATACATACCTATCAATGATCACTTTAAATGCATGGATTAAATGCTTAAATAAAAAGACTTGGATAAGAAAACAATACACACATACAAAGGATCCACCTCAGAATGAAAAAGAAAAACAATGCACAGACTTAAAGTAAAAAGATGGAAAAAATATCTTAATGCAAACTAAAACAAAAAAACTGGGGTAACAATACTTATTATCAGACAAAGTGTACTTTAAAATAAAAACTAAGAATAAATAAATAAGGTCATTATATAATGATAAAGGGATCAAACAAAAGACTATTATAACCCTTATAAACATTTATGCACCAAACATACATAAATATATAAAGCAAATCTGATGGACGTTAAAGGTAGATATCAGCAGTAATATAGTCACAGTAGGGGATTTTAACACCCCATTGACATCAATGGATAGATCTTCCAGACAGAACATTAACAAGAAAACAGTGGCCTTAAATGATTCACTGGACCAGATGGATTAATTGATATCTTCAGAGAATTTCACCCTAAAGAAGCAGAATATACATTCTTTTCCATTGCACATGAAACATTTTCTAGGATAGACCACATGTTAGCACACAAAACAAGTCTCAATCAATTTAAGAAGATTAAAATCATATCAAGCATCTTCTTTGACCCTAATGGTATGAAACTAGATAACAATTACAAGAAAAAAATCTGAACCCCCCAAAAAAGAAATGGAGGCTAAATAACACGTCGCTAAACAATGATGAATGGGTTAACAAAGAGATCAAAAGAAATAAAAAGATATCTTGAGACAAATAAAAATAAAAACACAACAACCCAAAATCTATGGAGACACAGCAAAAGAAATCCTAAGAGGGAAATTCATAACATTGCATGCCTACCTCAAGAAACAAAAAGTCTCAAATAACCAAATTAACCTTACACATAAAGGAACTAAAAATACGGGACTTCCGCCAAGATGGCAGCGTAGGTGGTCGCACTCGCTGCCAGCACATCCAGAATGTCCATACAATTAATGCAGTAGCAAAAATTTAAACAACCAGAACGGACAGAATCGAACTGAAGGGAAGTCCGACACCCAGGAGGTAGGAGAAGACGAACATCCAGGCCAGTGAGCGGGGCAGAAACGAGCGGAGGAAGCAGCGCGCACGGAGGGTCTCACTCACGCCGCGACTTACTTACGCTGCTACTCATGCCGCCAGTGCCTGAACAGGGCGTGGCTCCAAACAACGGGTGAATCCCGCAAGCCAGCAACGCTGCCGGAGAGAGGCCAGGGCTGAGCCAGCAGAACCGAGTCTGGCAGAGGAGGCGGTGGGGAGCTGGGGAGAGGAGGAGTGACGGGAGCCCTCGGCGATCAGAGGCCGCCATTGCTTCCTCCCAGACCCCGCCCCCAGAGGCAACGTCATCCAAAAAGAGACCCAGGTCGCAGGCATCTGCCAGCTGACAAGTGCACCGAGATTAAAAGATTGAAAATGGCCAAAAAGAAGGACCACAACAAATTACAACTAATGGATGACAACATAGTCAACCTATCAGATGCGCAATTTAAAATGCTTGTAATCAAATTGTTAACAAAACTGGAAAATAGGTGGACGCAAATAGTTGAACAGATGAAGAATACGATAAGGATAATGGAGGAAGATTTACAGGGAACTAATAGGGAAAAAAAGGAGGTTGGATCTCAAACCAATGGGATGGACCAGAAGGAAGAAACAAGAATTCAAAAAAAAATGAGGAGGGACTCAGAAACCTCAGAGACATTTATAAAAGACCGAATATCCGGATCATAGGAGTGCCAGAAGGACAAGAGGAGCACCAAGAAATTGAACGTATTTTTGAACAGATAATGAAGGAAAACTTCCCAGATCTGGCAAAGGAAATAGGCTTCCTGGAAGTCCAAGAAGCTCAGAGAACCCCAAAGAA
>PVJI01030818.1:0-13761 GCA_004026765.1 Micronycteris hirsuta
CAGCATTATTTACAATCACCAAGATATTGAAGCAGCCCAAGTGTCCACCAGTAGATAAGTGCATAAAACAACCATGGTACATTTGCACAATGGAATAATACTTGGCCATAAAAAAGGAGACATTTTTAGCCTTTGGGACAGCATGGATGGACCTGGAGACATTATGTTAAGTGAAAATAAGCCAGTCAGAGAAATAAAAGCATCATATATTTCACTCATATGTGGAATGTAATGAACAAACTTAACCAACAAACAAAAGAGACAGACTCATAGATGGAGAGCAGGATGACAGTTCTGGTGGGGGAGTGTTTGCGGGGTGAAGGGATCAAGCAAAAAAGAAAAAGAATTCATGGACACGGACAACAGTATGGTGATTTCAGGAGGTGGGGAAAGGGAGGTGGGTGGAGGTGGAAGAGAGTATGCGGGGATAAATGATAATGGAAAAAATATAATAAAACATAAACTACTAAAAAATGAAAAAATAGCTCTGGCTGGTGTGACTCAGTTGATTGAGTGCCATCCTGCAAGCCAAAGGGTAGCAGTTTGGATTCCCAGTCAAGGCACATGCCTGGGCTGCGGGCCAGGTCCCCAGTGCGGGGTATGTGAGAGGCAACCACACATTGATGTTTCTTTTCCTCTCTTTATCCCTCCCTTCCCCTCTCTAGAAATAAATAAAATAAATATTTTTTAAAAAAGGAAAAAATATAAAATGGAGATAATATTATTGTGAGTATAAACGTGACTATATGAGTAATATGTTTAACATGTAATGTGTTCAATAAATAGTATTCACTTTAATCATTAAAAATTGAAAACATTGTATGTACATCAATGTGGGATTGATTAGCAATTTAATTAATGCACAATTAAATTAAAACATAATTTAATTATAGTTAAAGCATCTTTAAAAAGAATCATGTGTAAAGATAAAAAAGGAACATTAAGCTGGTACATATCTCCACACCTAGCCCTATCCCTCTCTTGTGAAAGTAAAATAAAAACTTTGCTTTCTGAAAAAAAATAGAAAAGAAATATTAGGGACTTCTGGCCAAAATGAAGGCATAGGTAGATATGCTTTGCTTCCTCACACAACCAAAAGAAAGACAACAACAAATTTAAAAACAAAAAGCAACCAGAACCTCCAGAAAATCGAACTGTACAGAAGTCTGACAACAAAGGAGTTAAAGAAGAAGCATTCGTCCAGACTGCTGGGAGGGATGGAGAGGACACACAGCAAGACTGCCACTGGTGGACCCAGTGGGTGACATGGTGGCTGGTGGATGGGGTGGTTTCACACTGGAGTACAAATAAACCAGGAGGAACGACTGGGGAGTGAGACCGACTGCACAACCCAGGGTTTCAGCACAGGGAAATAAAGCCCCCAAACACCTGGATGCAAAAACCTGTGGGGTTTGCAGCAGCAGGAGAAACTCTCAGTCTCACAGGAGAGTCTGTTGGAAGGACCCATGGGGTCCTAGAATGAACACAAACCCACCCACCCGGGAATCAGCACCAGAAGGGACCAATTCACTTGTGGGTAGCAGGGGAAGTGACCAAAAGTGGGGTGAGAGCTGAGCAAGCAGCATTATTCCCACTCTGAACCTTCCTCCACATACAGCACTACATAGAGAAGTGGGTTGCCCTGCCCTGGTGAATACTTAAGGCTCCACTCCTTATAATGTAACAGGTGCGCTGAGACAAGGAAATGTGGGCCAAAGAACGAACAGATCAAACTCCAGATAAGGAACTAAGCAATGAGGAAAGAGCCTGTCTCAAATCCCTTCCTGCAGAATTCGTATGCTATGGCAGGCGTGTAAATAAATTCACACGGAGTACATAGGACTAGAAGAACCGGAACTATGCAACCCCACTCTGAAATCAGGGAGAGGCCAAGAGAAATAGCCTGAGAGTGGGCCGGAGAGCGAGGGTCCAGGAGCAGGCTAGAGAGAGAGCAAGGGGGGCCCATGAGCGGACCGGAGAGGGTGAGAGGGCCCAAGAGCAGGCCAGAGTGAGCAAGGGAGAGCGGAGGAGGGAGCGGGGGTCTGGGAGCGGGCCAGAATGCTTCGGCCACTCTCTCCAGAAGAGAGAGCGCCCGGACCCCTGCCTTGATAGGCTTTTATTGTTTTTCCTGGGTACATTACCTCCGAGTGGTCCTCATTTACTAAACACAGGCTCGCCTTAGGTGATAGACAGCCAGGAAGGCACTTCAAAGGAGAGGTATGCAAATAGAAAGACAACAGGTTTGGGCTGAACTCAAAAGGATTAGCACTGGTCTAAGGAAGCTAGGCATTCATTTGCATATGTTCTTTTTTTTTATTTTTTATTTTTATTTTTTATTTTTATTTATTTTTAGAGAGAGGGGAAGGGAGGCAGACAGAGAGGGAGAGAAACAGCAATGCATGGTTGCCTCTCACATGGCCGTCACGGGGACCTGGCCTGCAACCTAGGCGTGTGCCCTGACTGGGAATTGAACCAGGACCCTTCGGTTCCCAGCCCACTCTCAATCCACTGAGCTACACCAGCCAGGGCTGCATATGTTCTTTTGATCCAGGGTGAGAGAGTTTTTTAGCAAGAGCAAGACTTAACTCTAGGAAATATGCCATCCTGATTTTCCCACAGGAAATCCTGTTTTCACACACACATGGGACCTGCTTGCCACCCCACATTCCACTGGAGCTTTTAAATGTGAAATGTTGGGCTACATTTCCCATGGTGAGTGGTACGGTTCTCCCTCAATAGCCTGTCAGATGCAGAGTTCAAAACACTGGTAATCAGGATGCTCACAGAAATGATTGTGTATGGATGCAATAAAGGAAGAAGTAAAGTCTCTACAAAGTGAAATAAAGAAAAATATACAGGATTCCTGGCTGGTGTGGCTCAGTGGATTGAGTGCCAGCCTTTGAACAGAAAAGTTGCTGGTTTGATTCCCAGTCAGAGCATATACCTTGGTTGCAGGTCAGGTCCCCAATTGGGGGCATTTGAGAGTCAACCAATTGATGTACCTATTGCACATCAATGTTTCTCTCCTTCTTTCTCCCTTTCTTACCCTATCTCTAAAAATAAATAAATAAAATCTTTAAAAAAAAAAGAAAAATATATCAGGAAATAACAGTGAAGACAAGAAAACCAGAACTCGAATCAATGATTTGGAACAGAAAGAAGAAATAAACATTCAAGCAGAACACAATGAAGAAACAAGAATTCTGAAAAATGAGGAGAGGCTTTGGAACCCCTGCGACAACTTTAAACATTCAGACATCTGAATTATAGGGGTGCCAGAAGGAGAAGAGGAAGAGCAAGAAATGAAAAACTTATTTTTAAAAAATAATGAAGGAAAACTTCCCCAGTCTGGGAAAGGAAATAGATGTGCAAGTCCAGGAAGCTCAGAGAGTCCCAAAGAAGCTGGACCCAAAGAGGAACACACCAAGACACATCATAATTACATTACCAAAGATTAAAAATAAGGAGAGAATTTTAAAAGCAGCAAGAGAAAAGGAGAGAGTTACCTACAAAGGAGTTCCCATACAACTCTTGGCTGATTTCTCAAAAGAAACTTTACAGGCAGAAAGGGGCTGGAAAGAAGTATTCAGTCATGAAAGGGAAGGACCTACATCCAAGATTACTCTATCCAGCAAAGCCATCATTTAGAATGGAAAGGCGGATAAAGTGCTTCCCAGATAAGGTTAAGTTAAAGGAGTTCATCATCTCCAAGCCCTTATTATATGAAATGATAAAGGGACTTATCTAAGAAAAAGAAGATGATCAAAAATATGAATAGCAAAATGACAACAAAAACACAACTATTAACAACTGAACCTAAAAAAACAAAAACAAAAACAAAAACAAAAACAAAAGCAAATTAAACAAACAATTAGAACAGGAACAGAACCAGAGAAATGGAGATCACATGGAGGGTTATTAGCAGGGAGGAGGCGGGGAGAGGATGGGGGAAAAGTTACAGGGATTAAGAAGCAGAATTGGTAGGTACAAAATAGAGAGGGTTAGCTTAAGAATAGTATAGGGCCCTGGCTGGTGTAGCTCAGTGGATTGAGCGCGGGCTGGGAACCAGAGGATCCCGGTTCAATTCCCCATCAGGGCACATGCCTGGGTTGCGGGCCAGGTCCCCATGAGGGCCATGTGAGAAGCAACCATACATTGCTGTTTCTCTCCCTCTCTGTCTCCCTCCCTTCTCCTCTCTCTAAAATAAATAAATAAAATCTTAAAAAAAAAAAAAGAATAGTATAGGAAGTGGAGAAGCTGAAGAACTTATATGCACAGCCTATGGACATGAACTAATGGGGGTGAATGTTGGAGGGAGGGGGATGAAGGGTGGAGGGGGATAAAGGGAGCAAAAAAATGGAATGACTGTAATAGTATAACCAATAAAATATACTTAAAAAAGAAATATGAACAAAAATCAAATTGTAGGTATTCTGTATAATATCACATTTTTTTGTTTAAATGTTTGTAACATGTTTGTTTTGTGTGTTGGTTATGGGGAATAAAATCAAGGGTGATGGTGTTTCACTTTCCAATTTATAAACTTGATTTTTAATTTTTTTAAAAGAATAAGGAAGTGCAACATGTGATCCTGAATTTATATTGTTTTCTCTCTTTCTGTAAAGGACATTTGTGGGACAATTGGTGACATTTGAATAAGGTTTCTAGATTAGATAATAGTATTGTATCAACATTCATTTCTTGATTTTGATAATGGTACTGTGTTTATGCAAGAGAATGTACTTGTTTATGAGAAATGCACACTGAAATATTTAGGAGTAATAGGGTATTATGTCTGAAACAATCTCAAATGAAACAAAACAAATAATGACAGAGAATAGCAAAGCAAATATGGTAAAGTGTTAACATTTGGGAAATCTGTTTTAAAATAAACAAGAATTATTCTATCTTTGCACTTTTTCTGTACATCTTAGATTATAAAATTAAATGTTTTTTAAAGGTTTAGAACAGAATAAAAGTATGCTGCCATATGCATGTGGAAGATGAAATATAGCGTGTGCATGTATTTGTAACGATACACACAACCTGTGAAAAGACACACAAGAACTAGCACTGTTAACAACCTTTAGAAATGAAAATTTGGTGGCTGGGAACAGGAAAAAAAGGAAGACAGAAGACAAACTTCTTATTGCATGTCCTTTTAATTTTTACTAAGTAAATAATTTGCCTATCAGTTCTGAGTGAGGGTTGTTCTAAATTTTAGTTGCAATTTTGATGTGATTCTGGGAGGAGGTGAGCCATGTCTGCCTATGCAGCCATCTTGACTGGCAGTCTTGATTTTTTTTTAATCTTCACCTGAGGATATTTTTATTGATTCTAGAGAGAGGGGAAGAGTGAGAGAAAGAGAAACATCAGTGTGAGAGAAAAATCAGTTGCCTCCCACATGCACCCTGACCTGGGATTGAACCTGCAACCTGAGTAATGTGTACTAACTGGGAATCGAATCAGCAGCCTTTTGGAGTACAGGATGACGCTCCAACCAACTGAGCCACCTGGCCAGGCCTGGACAATTAATTTTTTGAGAAATGCAGTTTAGTTGAGAAAATACAATCTTTTCAATGAATAGTGCTGGAACAATTGAATATTCATTTGCAGAAAACACAAACAAAACCACAAACACATACACATGAAAGAACTTTAATCTATACTTCATGCCATATAGAAAAATAAACTTGAAATAAATTATATTCCTAAATGCAAATCCAAAACTATAACTCCTGGTTTCTAGAATTTCTAGAAGAAAATATGGAGGGAAATCTTTGTGACCTTAAATTAGGTAAAGATTTCTTAGATATGACATCAAAAATGCTCCATAAAAGAATAAATTGACAATTTGAATTTCATGAAAAGTAAGATCGGCTCTTCAAAAACCACTATTAAGACACTGAAAAGACGAGTCACAGAATGAGCATATATTTGATAAAGGAGTTTCATAGAAAGATTTTTCTCACTGCTCCTAGGTTAGAGGTATGCACCCATGTCTTCTTCCAGTTCTTGTATGTTTCATTTTTATATTTAGATTTCTGACCCATTTGAAATATCCTGAATAATGTGAGAAACAGACCCAATATTGCATTTTTCCAAATGGCTATTCAGTTGTCCCAACTCTATTTGCTAAGAAATTCAACTCCCCTCCATTGAATTCCCCACCTTTATAATAAATTAAAAATTCCAAATATACATGATTTTATTTCTGGCTTTCTGTTCTATCTAATTGCCCTGTGTGTTTATCCATGCACCAACACCACACTTTTTAAATTATATAGGCTTTATAATATGTTGTAATACTGAAAGGTGTCTAGCTTTCTGTTCCACATGACTTTTTTTTTTTTAAGATTTTATTTTTATTTATTTTTAGAGAGAGGGGAAGGGAGGGAGAAAGAGAGGGAGAGAAACAGCAATGTATGGTTGCCTCTCACATGGCCTTCACGGGGACCCGGCCCGCAACCCAGGCATGTGCCCTGACTGGGAATCGAACCGGGACCGCTTGGTTCCCAGCCTGTGCTCAATCCACTGCGCTACACCAGCCAGGACTATTCCACATGACTCTTAAAAAATTATCAGGGTTTTCCTGGGTATTCTTGTTTGTTTATTTGGTCATTTTCCATATGAACTTTATAATCATTTTGTTTAATTCCAGAAAGGCAACCTGTTGGTGTTTTTTTTTTTTTTTAAAGATTTTATTTTTATTTATTTTGAGAGAGAGGAGAAGGGAGGGAAAAAGAGAGGGAGAAACAGCAATGTATGGTTGCCTCTCACATGGCCCTCACTGGGGACCTGGCCTGCAACCCAGGCATGTGCCCTGACCTGGAATCAAACTGGGACCCTTTGGTTCCCAGCCTGCGCTCAATCCACTGAGCTACACCAGCCAGGGCCTGTTGGTGTTTTTTATTAGGATCATGTTAAATTTACAATTTAACTTAGAGAGAATTGACATCATTAAGATGTTGACTCATCCTGTCCAAAAACAAGACTTACTTTTCCATATTTTTATGTTAACTTCTTTCTCTTTCATTAATATATTAAAATTTTCTTTATATACATTTGCATATTTCCGTATTGCCTAAGCATTTTATCTTCTTTGTTACTATTTTAAATAGAGTCTTTTATTCCAGTATGTCTCCCAATTTGTCATTATTTGAACATGGATAAATTACTTATTTCTCTTTGTTAATTTTATAACCTGTTACTTTACTAAATTTTATTATTTATAGTAGTTTTCCCATTGATTGTCTTGGATTTTTCAGATATATAATACAATCATATAACCTTCTAAAAGAAGTATTTTTATTTTATCCTCTTAAATTATTATTATTATTATTATTTTCCACCGGGGACCCGGCCCGCAACCCAGGCATGTGCCCTGACCGGGAATCGACCGGGACCCTCTGGTTCCCAGCCTGCACTCAATCCACTGAGCCACACCAGCCAGGCTTAAATTATTATTATTATTTTTAAGATTTTATTTATTTTTAGAGAGGGAGAAGGGACGGAGACAGAGAGGAGAGAAACAGCAATGTATGGTTGCCTCTCACATGGCCCTCACTGGGGACCTGGCCCACAACCCAGGCATGTGCCCTGCCTGGGAATTGAACTGGCAACCCTTTGGCTCCCAGCGCACTCAATCCACTGAGCTACACCAGCCAGGGCCTCTTAAATTAATATTTTGATACCATGTTAAGTGTAGTGTCATTCTTGCCTCAGTCCTGACTAGCAAGAATACATCTAGTGTTTCCTCATTTAAAAAATACTGGCTTTTAATGCCCTGGCTGGTGTAGCTTAATGTATTGAGCACGGGCTGGGAACCAAAGGGTCCCAGTTCAATTCCCAGGCAGGGCACATGCCTGGGTTGCGGGTCAGGTCCCCAGTGAGGGCTATGTGAGAGGCAACCATACATTGCTGTTTCTCTCCCTCCCTTACCCTCTTTCTAAAAAAATAATAAATAAATAAAATCTTTTAAAAAAAGGTTAAAAAAATATTGGCTTTTACACACACACACCCCTTTTAATCATGTCAAGGAGATATCCACTGATTCCTACATTATTGAAATTTTAAATCAGAAATGAATGTGAATTATGACAAGTGCTTTATTGGCAATTGTGGAGATGATCATATGATATTTATTTTTAGAAATATTACTACAATAAATTGCATTAATGCATTTTCTGTACCTGAACCATCTTTCCTTTCCTGTAATGAACATCACTTGATCATAATGTATACTTTAAAATATGTGTTAGTGGATTCTATCTGCTAATATTTAAGATTTTTGCATCAATATTCACAAGCAAGACTGTTCTGTAGTTTTCTTTTAGGTGTGTGTACAAACTTTACTGTTTTTAAATGTCAATGTTAAGTTCATTTCATAAAATACTTTGGAAAGTTTCCTCCTTTTTCTATGGCCCAGAATATTCAATAGAATTAAGATTACATTTATAAAAACCATTTATGCAATGGTTTGAGTTGTAAGCTGAACTAATCACTTTTTAATGAAACAGCATTTTTATTGAAAGAACAACTAACAAACTATAGTTATTCAGACTTGGGTATTTGGTAGACATTTTCTCAAAAGTAAAATGAGCTTGTGATGTCAAAGAAAACAAGGAATACCATTTGTTGTCAATAATAAAATTCAAGATTTAAGATGAAAATTAGAATTTGGGTTTTTTAAAAAAGATTTTTAAAAATATATTGACTCACATATTCCCCATCCCATGCCTCAGAATTCTATTCTCCCCCAAACAGGGCTCCAGCCTTGGCATTAACAGAGCTGGTAGTGCTGAGAATTTAACTTTGTCTGGAATTCTGCTTCTTTCATAATTTTATGCTAGGTCGGGTCCTTGGTTTTTTCTACCTTCCTGATGCAAGAGATGAGTCTCTTCATATGTTGTAGGGAGGACAAAAATAAAATTTAGGAAAAAGAGTTAGAATTTTGAAAAACTGGTACTGCAAATGTGAACCTGACAGGTATCTTCTCAATACTCAAAGACTTTTCTGGCGAGATAGGTAGTGATATTAACAAAAGTGATATTTAAATATTGTATATGTCAATATGCATAACTCAGTAAACTAATATTTTCCAAATGACCAGTTTGGTCTACATGTAAGTAAGATGTTGCATATTTATTGATCAGAATTCCATATTGCGATTAGCTTTTAACAAACTTCTTTTTCTTGAATTTTGAAATTTTGGTATAGTAGCAAAGGAAAATGTTCACAATTATCTGAGTAGCTGTTAAATAGTAATTCCTTTTCTAACTACATATTTTGGTGAGTCCAGATCTTCTTCACATAGTTCAACCAAAACAGCATACTGCAACAGGGTCAGTGCAGAAGCAGACATGTGAATCCAGGTGATTTCTATTAAGTCAGATAGTAAGAGACTGTAAAACTGTAAAACAATGCCACTCTTCTCACTCAATTAATCTTATTTTGGAAAATAGAGTTATATTTCATACTTTTTGTTACTATTTAATGAGTTTATCATTGTTTTCAAATGAATTAATAAATATTTTTAAATCACTCAGTTTTAATTGTTAATATGGTAAATATTGATAGATACAATCCATATAAACAAAAGCTCTTTGTGGAGGGGTGCCCTCAATAATTTTTAAATTGTAAAGGAATTCTTAGACCAAAAAGTTGAGAGCCACTACTTCGTGGTTTCCTCAGGAAAAAACTCATGTTCTTATTTTGCAAGTGGCCTTTATCCCTGAAGGGTATAAAATACATGGTATAAGGGGAAATAAAATTCTTGGATCATATTTTCTTTTTTAAAATCTTAAAAATGCTTTTTCATTGCTTCTAGCATAAAATGCTGCTGTAGAGAAGTTTCATGCCAACATCATTTTCTTTTCCTTGTAAGTAGCTAGTACCTTTTGCCTGGACATTCAAAGAGGTTCTTTGGTGTTGACTATCTTGGGTCAGTTTTCTCCAATAGCCAATATGCCTTTTCAATTTATAGATTTCTATCTTATCTTATTTCAAGAAAAGTTCTGCAAAATTTTGTTTTAAATATTTGTTCTGATACATCACTCTGGTTTTCCTCGGGGTAATAAATATTTCTGTATGTGTGTTTGTAAAATCTCTTGGTTATTTTCTATATGCATCACTATCTCTTAAAACTTTTTATTTTTTCTTTTTTAATCTTTCAGTCTGCTTTCCTCCAGTTTTTTCTGAAAAATGTTTAATAATTTCTTCCTGAGATTTCTTAGTTCTTAGATTACCTGATTGTTCTCTATCCACACCCCTTTTTAGCTTTTCTAATTCTGATTTGTGCTGTTCTTTTAAATTATCTATTATTATTTCATTTTAAAATATTAGGTTGAAGTTTGCATCTGCTTTGTGACCACAATTTTCTAGCATGTTATTGTCTACTGGAACATTATGAGGTTTACTGTATTTTCACCTCATTTTCACAGTAACATGTATGCGATTAGGCCATATTCCTTATTTGTTCCCAATCTTAAATGACGTAGGTATCTACCGACAACTACCCAGAACCTGCGCCTGACAAGCGGAAGGAACCCCACCCCCCAACCCCTCCCCTCCCCCCCGTCCCCGCCCTCGGCCAGGCCCCGCCCATGCCCTCGGTCCGGCCCCGCCCAGGCACCAAAACACAGTGACCGGCCCCTGGCAAGCCTCGCGCGCGCACGGGCTGGCCACGCCCAGCCTCTTGCCTCTCCCTCCTAGAAGGCTCGCTATAAGTTTTCCCGCCATTTGCATCACTTTGAGGAGAACTGGATAATTTCGGTGAGATCCGCATTCTTATGGGATCACGGGGGCCAGTTGGGCGGGGAAGATAGCTATAAAATAACTGAAGGAAAATTTAGGACTCTGCAAATCCCTGTCACTCCTAGAAACCAGGCAAGTCTTGTCCTCACAAATCCTGTTAACTGCCCTTCTTTTAGGGGTTCATATGACCAACACATTTGACTAAAATTGTTGTTGCCTGTAAACAAACCAGGGCATATATAGTGGGGCCTTTTCAGTAGTTCTGCAGACTCCCTTCCGGGTAGAAGTTAATGTATAGTGAGCAATAAATTGAAGTCCGAAGCTCATGGCTCTGATTGCATAACACCTTTGTATTGATTTGGTGAGTTATAGTGAATCTTACCTTATGTGATAATAATTTAAAGTTTGGAGCAAAATAGCTACCATTCTTTCAGCAAACCTTCATAAACTATTTTAAAACATTTTTTAAAAGACTTAAGTGGGAGAAAAATTACCTCCTGTTTTGATTATTTTCCCAATTTAATTTCAAAGGATATTCAAACTAGTAGACATTCTTTATTTTTTTTAAAGAATCTCTTCTTTTCTTTTTTTCTTCTTTTTAAAGATTTTATTTATTTACTTTCAGAGAGAGGGGAAGGGAGGGAGAAAGAGAGGGAAAGAAACAGCAATGTGAGGTTGCCTCTCACATGGCCCTCACTGGGGACCTGGCGGGCAACCCAGGCATGTGCCCCGACTGGGAATCGAACCGGGACCCTCTGGTTCCCAGCCCGCGCTCAATCCACTGAGCTACACCAGCCAGGGCTAGACATTATATTCTTCAAAAAAGTTTTTTTGCCCTGGCTGGTGTGACTCAGTGGATTGAGCACCCCACTGTGAACCAAGAGGTCGCCAGTTCAATTGGGTTGCCTGGGTTGTGGACCAGGTCCCCAGCTGGGGGCGTTGGAGAGGCAACCACACATTGATGTTTCTCTCCCTCTCTTTCTCCATCCCTTCCCCTCTAAAAGTAAATAAAGAAAACCTTTTTAAAAAAAGCTTTTTCAAAGCATCATCTCCTTTAATCCTCCTGACAGTCCTGTGAGCTCAGACCTCCTAATGACCCCCTTTACAGATGAGGAACTGAGGCTCAGACAGGCTCCACACTTCTTTGAGTTCGCAAAGGCAGGACCTATGATTCAAACCCAGACTTGCTTAAAAGATCAACCTTTGAAACATTTCCTATAGATAAATAATTACCAGGTCTTACAGATCATACTATTTTTGAAGATTATTGATCAATATAAAATTCAGACCTGATGACCAAGTAGGTCAGCAACCTGGCTCCTGGCCTTCCTTCGCTTGTGTGGAGACTACAAAGGCTAACAACATCTTTTTTAAAAATTATATTTTATTGATTATGCTATAGAAGTTGTCCTGGTTTATCCCCCTCTACCCCTTTCCATCCAGGACCTCACTCCTTCAGACAATCCTCCCACCACTGTTCATGTCCATGGGTCATGCATGTAAGTTTTTCTGCTACTTCATTTCCTGTGCTGTACTTTACATCCCCATGGCTATTCAATAACTACCTGTTTGTACTTCTTAATTCCCTCACTTCTTCACCCATTTCCCCACACCCCCTCTCATCTGGCAGACCTCAAAACACTCTGTGTATCCACGATTCTGTCTCTGTTCTTCTTGTGCTTAGTTTGTTTATTAGAATCAATTGTCAATAGATATGTATTTATTACCATTTTATTGTTCATAGTTTTGATCTTCTTTTTCTTAAATAAGTCTCTTTAACATTTCATATATTAATGGCTTCGTGATGATGAACTCCTTTAGTATTTTCTTCTCTGCCCTCCAATTCTAAATGATAGCTTTGCTGGGTAGAACAATTTTAGCTGTAGGTCCCTGCTTTTCATGCCTTTGAGTACTTCTTGCCAATCCCTTCTAGCCTGAAAAGTTTCTTTTCAGAAATCAGCTGACAGTTCTATGGGAACTCCCCTGTAGGTAACGAACTACTTTTCTCTTGCTGCTTTTAAGATTCTCTCTTTATCTTTAAACTTGGCATTTTAATTATTAAATGTCTGGGGGTAATTAATTAATTATTAAATGTTCTTTGCATCCATCTTATTTGGGACTCTGAGCTTCCTGGACTTGCATTTCTATTTCCTTTACCAAATTAGGGAAGTTTTTTTTCACTATTTTTTTCAGATAGATTTCCAGTTTCTTGCTCTTTCTCTTCTCTTTCTGGTACCCCTATGATGCAAATGTTGGACCTCTTGAAGTTGTCCCAGACGCTGCTTAAACTATCCTCATTTTTTTTTATTCTTTTTTTCTTCTTGTTGTTCTGATTGGTTGGGTTTTTTTTTTTCTTCCTTATGTTCCAAATCATTGAGTTGATCCTCAGCTTCATACAATCTACTGTTGTTTCCCTGTAAATTGTTCTTTATTTCAATTAGTGTATCCTTTGTTTCTGACTGGATCTTTCTTTATGCTGCTGAGGTCCTCACTAAGTTCCTTTAGCATCCTTATAAACAGTGTTTTGACCTCTGCATTGGACAGATTGCTTATCTCCATTTTGTTTGCCTCAGGGGTGTCCAACTTGTGGCCCATGGGCTGCAAGCAGTCCAGGATGGCCATGAATTCAGCCCAACACAAAATCGTACATTTATTTAAAACATTGTGATATTTTTTTGTGATTACATGTCACAATATATTTCATATGTAGCCCAAGACAACTCTTCTTCTTCCAGTGTGGTACAGAAATACCAAAAGTTTGGACCCCTGGTTTAGCTCTTTTTCTGGAGTTTTGATCTGTTCTTTCGTTTGGGCCATGTTTCTTTGTCTCCTCGTTTTGGCAGCCTCCCTGTGTTTGTTTCTATGTATTAGGTAGAGCTGCTTTGACTCCGTGTCATGGTAGTGTGGCCTAATGTAGTAGGTGTCCTGTAGGATCCAGTGGGACAGCCTCCCTTATCACCCAAGCTGGGTACTCGAGGTGCACCCTTCATGTGGGCTGAGTACACC
>PVJI01030819.1:0-13759 GCA_004026765.1 Micronycteris hirsuta
ATGGTACATTTACACAATGGAATTCTACGCAGCAGAGAGGAAGAAGGAGCTTATACCTTTTGCAACAGCATGGATGGAACTGGAGAGCATTATGCTAAGTGAAGTAAGCCAGGCAGTGAGGGACAAATACCTTATGATCTCACCTTTAACTGGATCATAACCAACAAAAGCAGAAAGCAAGCAAAACATAATCAGAGACACTGAAATTAAGAACAGTCTAACAATAGTCAGGGGAGAGGGGGGTGGGGACAATGGGGAGAAGAGTTTTCAGGAATCACTGTAGAGGACACATGGACAGAACTAAGGGGGAGGAGGGAGGTCGGGGGGGTGGGACGGGAGGTGAAGGGAGTGGGGAGGGGAGAGGATGCAAATAACTGTAATTAAACAAAAAAATTAATTAAAAAAATAAACATCTTCAACCTCCAAAAAAAAAAAAAAGAAGAAGTACAACTAGGTAGTTACAGAATAGCTCTGGGGATGGAAACTAAAGTATAGGGAATGGAGTAGCCAAAGAACTTATACACATGATCATGGACATGAACAAAGGTGCGGGAATTGTCTGAGGGAGTGGGGGTGCTGGTTGGAGGGGGTCAAAGGGGGAAATCAGGACAACTGTAATAGCATAATCAATAAAATGTTATTTAAAAAAGAAAAGATATGTATTCAGTCAATACCCAGCTTAACATTTTCTCTTGCTTGTATTGGATATCTTCCATCAATCCCTCCCAGTCTATTCTGTACCCTGTTGTACCCTGCTCTCTGCCATGGAGAGCTGAACTGTATGGGATATGTTAAAGGGCTTATTTGTTCTCTGGTTTCCTTTTGGGTTTAGACATATGGGAGCAACAATAGGAAAATAAACAAAAAGGAAAAAGGTTGAAGTAGTTATTCTCCAGATTCCTAACCTGGAGGGCAGCCAAGTACTGACTGCATCCTTCAGAAAGATTTCATTCCTTTCCAGAGCCCTTTCCACAGTCCTACAGAGCCCCTGTATTTTTCCTTACCCTGACAATCATAGGACTTACAAAAATTCCATCAGATTTTACCCTAGGGTTAAGAGTTAGCACTAAATTTTTTTAAAAGATTTTATTTATTTACTTTTAGAGAGAGGAGAAGAGAGGGGGAAAGAGCAATATATGGTTGCCTCTCACATGGCCCCCACCGGGGACCTGGCCTGCAACCCAGGCATGTGCCCCGACTGGGAATTGAAGCAGGACCTTCTGGTTCCCAGCCTGCACTCAATCCACTGAGCTACACCAGCTGGGCAGCACTAAATTTTTTGTTTTCCCTACCTGTATACTTTATAAATAGTTCCTTTATTATACTTCTCCTAAAGTTAACCTAATTTAACTGTACCATGTGTTTCCCTTCAGAACCTCAGTGGAAACATACCTCAAACTTATTTCCCTTACCATAAAATCAAAGTCATGAACATGGCCTACAAAGTGCTTCAAGCTCTGTCCTTAGGTACCTCCCAGATCTCAGCCCCTATCACTCTACCCTTCGTTCTCTCTGTTCCATCCACCATTACCTTCTTGCAATCCCTTGAGTAGACCAAGAACACTTCTGCTTCAGGGACTGTTCACTTACTGTTCTCTCTCCTGGATCACTTTTCTTCATAATATCCATATACCTTACTTCCTCACTTCCTTTAGATCTCTGCTCAGATGTGCCTTATTAGGCAAGACTTACATTAATCATCCCATACGAAAGAGCTTGACTGCTAACCATCTATTATCTCTATCCATCTCTCTTACCAGATTTATTTTTCTTCATCGTATTTATCACCAGACATATATTTATTATTGCTTTTCTTCCTAACCTGAACACAAGGCAGTAGTTTTGATCACTTCATTCACTAATGTCTCTCAGTGTCTAGAATAGTTCCTAGAACATAATGGGCATTCCACAAATATTTATTAAATGAATGAATGCACATATATGGTAACTGGTGGGATAGTATACTTTAAGATAAAGTACACAGCCCACGCTTAAGGAATGAAGAGTTTAGACTAAAACTTTATTAAAAATATCCATACAGTGCAGAATATTTCCAGAAAGGAGAAAAACAATGTGCTTTAATAGTTTATTAAAATAGTTTCTGCATTCATTGACATGGACCTCTGTACCAGGTCTCTTTGTTCCATCACATTTAAAAAGAAGATCAAGACAAAAGACATTATGGTTGTCATATTTTCCTTAAGAAAATCTCCAACTTTAGCTTGGCCCATTGTATACAAATCTAGATGCAATAAGTTATAATTGCAAGATATGTTTTCCTAAATTCCTATAAAGTATTCTACTTGACATGTTATTATGAAGACAGTGAAGATTATATGCTACCCGACTGGGTAAGGTAGCATTTTTTGCATTTTATTTTTTTGGAGAGTGAGAATGTTTCAACATATAATTTGACATAAAATAAATGATTTTGCCAAGAAGAACTTTGCACCTCATTCATGAACTTTCCATCTCTCCTTCCTCATTTCTCCTACCTAGTCCATTCATATACCCTGGCCTGTGTCTGCTCTGGATTTTATGAATATTTATTAGGGTCAAGCTGTAAGATTATCAGAGCTGGAAATTTGTATTGCTTTGTTTAATACCAAATAACCATTCAGTTAAGAAACTGATGTTACAGAATGATATACTTGGACACTAGACCATTGACTGGGCCTGAAGGAATTAGGAGAAACCAAATGAAAATCATTGTCATATCTTACCATAAAGCATAGTCAATAACTTCTTCCACTCCTTCCCACAGGACCCTCTTTATCAGGACGCACAGAAAAAACTGCTCCCAGAGTGATATGTCACAAACTAGCAAGCTGCCTAGGAAAAACTTCACTTTTTCTCTTATGGGACCTGTGAGTCATGTTCATTATCATGTTTACTTTTTGTTTAGCCACTAGAAAGCAAACAGCCAAGTTGTTGTAACTTTTTAGGACCCTAACCCTGCAATTCCAATATTACTTCTGCTGGTTTTTACTATGATAACAACCCTGTCAAATGTTCATTTGTATCCTTTTGTGTAGTATGTCTTTTTGAAAGCAACCTTAAACCTTTATGGGACAATCTGGTATATAAATTAAAAATTGTGTGGTTTATATTGTTTTTGTTCATTTCATTTGTTTCCCACTGTGCTAAATCATTAATTGTGTATGAATCTGTACTGAGCTGGAAGAAGAAATCAGCATATGTCCTAACATGTATTTTTAAACCTGACAGTTTACACAATACATTAAAAAATGTATAAGCTCAAATCCATTTCCTGCCATGTATCACTGATGATCATATGTCTTCAGAAAATTCCAGAGATGTTTACATTGTCATATCATTGGCACATACTTATAATTAGTTTTAAATTTATGTTTTGGCTTTGTTTTCCACTTACAGTCAAATGGAATTTTAATAAAAGAAGGTGGAAAATATCTCTAATTGGTAAATCTAGGTGAAATATCTCTCTTTTTGTATTAATCTTTTGACTCTTGTCAAAATAAAGAAAAATGTACTGCTTGCAAAGAATCCTCTGGCTCTACTCCAAATTGAAATATGTTAGGCTGAATAGAATTTTAAAAATCACCAATGTATATAAATCTTGAAGCAATTCTTCTATTGTGCTAATGGCTGGACATATGTGCTTCTCTCCTTGGAGATGAGTGATGATTTGTGCTAAACAAAATCTAAAGTGTCTTTGAACATTACTCCAAGTTAAATATTGTTGTCTTGTGCCATTGAGTTATATGTGTCAGAATTTCATTAAATGTGTGGTATCTGATATTTGTTGGTATTCTCTGATAAATATTCTCTGGAAATGGTTTCCTCATTTTTTCAGAGCTATGGTTCTTAAATATGGTTAACATGTTTGGGAATGAATAGTGTGTGTATCACTTAAGGCTCTCCTGGATCTTTTCTAACTTTATAAGTTTGGTAGTTTATTATACTAGTCCTCATCCAGCTGGAAAAACTTTATGCCATCTGGCTGTGACTCTGAGTTGTTTCACATACTATGAAATATGATGATTACCTCACTTTCTCTAATGATACAAGCTTAACCCCCATCATCTGCCTTACCAAAGTTGTCAAATAAAACTTGAACCCTTAAACTCAAGGAAAAATTCCAGATCCACCTATACAGTAAAGGATTTTTTCCAGGAGGAGAAGGTAGGGTCCTGTGGTTTGTTGTTTGTGAGATAGTCAACTTGGTATATATTGAGCACTTACCAAGTGCTCTGACCATGTCCTGGGTGAGATTAAGAAATTATTTGTGTTTTGAAGGTTAGCCAGTTTTTTATAGACAGAGATGGAAGAAAGGTGGCTACATGGGAAAGACATGAAAAAACAAAGGATACATTTAAGGATTAGCAACAATTTTAATTAAATGTAATGTTGGTTGGGTAACAGGGAATATTGAGAGATGAACCTTGAATACCATGCAAAATAGTTGATATTTACCTACTTTATACTGCCAAAATTTTTAGAGCAGGAGAGTAATAGATTATTCTCGCAATAGTGAGTAGGATAAGTCCAAGAGGGAAGAGTATAAGCAAGGAGATGATTTTAAGAATGATTATAATTGCTTATGCACAAAGTCCTGCAAGCTTGTACCAGTATTTGGGAAACGGAAAAGGTAATAATAAGAAAGATATGAAAAGGAAATTCAGAGATGAAAATAATAGTATTTAGCAAATTAGTGTTAGGATAGGGAGTAAAAAGAAAAGGGAGGATAAGAAGTAAAAAGTTCCTAAGGTTTCAATCTTAGAAGTACTGAAAAGACAGCAAAGGCATTAAAAGAAATATGAAATATAAGAAGATTTTCATTGGGGAATTTTAATGTGCTTACTTTTAAAAATATTTTATAATATACACACAGTGCATATACACACGGTAATTTTAAGTGCTTGATGAAGACTATACTTTCAGGGATCATTTCTGTAGTTTGTTAAGTGATTGATGGCTTTCAAGACATGAATACACCTGTGTCACCAACAATTACATCAACATATAAATTAAAACTTTACCAGCCCTCAAGAAACTTCTACAGTGCTCTATCAGTTATTGCTTTCCCCTGTAAGTAACCACTACTCTGAATTATCTCACTATAGAATAGTGTACCTGTTTGGGGGTAATAAATTGATATACTAGTAAGTATCTAACAACCAGCTCTTATGGGTAGGGAAAGGAGGAGCCCTTATTTGTAACATTTGACAATATATGTGGTATAAATACTCCCACCATGGCTAATTTTAAGTTATCAAGAATATTATCACGAAACATGGAATTGAGAAGAAATGCACACAATCAATCTCACAGGGTGATAAAAAGTGTCTTTATCACATGTCTGGAGCAATATAATATATGAGTATACTCTGGTATTGACTCAGTGTTATGTTTGTAAGATTCATGGTGTTCTGTGTAGTAGTGATTCATTCTGTTTTACACTGTAGTCCTGCATTACAATTTATTTACCCAATCTACAGTTGACGGATAATTGAGTTGCTTTCAATTTTTAGCTACTATGTAGGCCGCTATGGTCTCTTGTAAATGACTTTTGATATATATATGCACATTTCTATTGGGCATATACTTAGGAGTTCAGTTACTGGTTGTGCAGGTGTTTAGCTTTAGTAGATACTGTCAAATAGCTTTTCAAAGAGGTTATATCAACTTATACTTCCACTGACACTACGTGAGAGTTTCAACTTCTCTAAAACCTCGCTAAAACTTGGTATTGTTAGTCTATTCATTTAGCTCTTCTAATGATTATGAAGTAGTACCTAATTGTGGTTTTTAGTTTGCATTTCCCTCATGCACCAAGAGGTTGCTTATTGGCCTTTTGAATATAATGTTTTGCAAAGTGACTTTTTAGCCTTTTCTTCATTTATTTTTAATTGGGCTATCTGCATTTTCTTATTATTTGTGCAATTCTTTATAGATTCTCAATAAGAATTATTTGTTGGCTAGATAAATCTCCTATGGCTTGATTTTTCATCTTTTAGTGGTGTCTTTTGTTAGCGGAAGTACTTAATCTCAATAAAATGAAACTTATTAAAATTTTATGGCTTGTGTTCTTTTGGTATTCCATTAAAATATTTTTCTACCTCAAAGGCATTGAATATATTCTCATTTGTTTTTCTAATTTTTATGTTTTAATGTAAGATCTATATGAAATTAAACTTTATCTATGCTATGAGGTAGGGGACCAGAGTTGTTAACCATATTAGTATACAATTAATATAAACTATTTTTCCTAAGCGCATTACAAGGGCACAATCTTGTGTTTAAAAGTAATAAAAATTTTGTTTTTTCCTTTATAAACCTGATAATTCTGTATTTTTAAATTTGACTTATTTAACTAATGAGAATCTGTAGTACATATTAGAATTAGTTGCTGGGTAACCTTGCCTCATTCTATTTTTTTATGATTTTCTTTTTTAATTTAATATTTATTGTATTTTTTTCTGTTACCATTCACTCCTCTTATACCTCCCTCCCCCCAGCAAGCCCCAAACTATTGTCCATGTCCATGAGTCCTTTTTCCTTTTGCTCAATCCCTCTACCCTATCATCCCGCCCCAACTAGCTGTGATCTGCTCTCCATCTGAGTATGTCTCTGTTTTGCTTGTTAGTTCAGTTCATTAGATTCCATATATGAATGAAATCATATGGTATTTGTCTTTCTCTGACTGGCTTCATTTAATATAATGTTCTCCAAGCTCATCCATACTGTCCCAATAGGTAAAATTTTCTCCTTTTATGGCCAACTAGTATTCCATTGTGTAAATATCCCATAGTTGTTTTATCCAGTCATCTATTTTTTTTAATTACAAAATTATTTATTTCTGCTCCTTTCATACACCTTATTGCTCAGGGAACAGTCTTACATACACATGTGAAATAACATCCTACCACACACTCTGTTTAAGGGCAAAGCACCACAGGTGAGGTGATCAGCTGTCCCTAGTTCTCAGCTTATGGGATCTTGTTTCCTGTCTTTACACTGATTTCTACAAGTCAGAAATGTCATCTCCAAAAACTTCTAAGAAGTTTGTAAAAAATAATCACTCTATTCAATATTATACTTTTGGAAATGGAGTATATTTTCAAGAAATTAAAAACTGAGGAAAAAATGCCACTTAACATCATTGGCATGTCAGTTTAGGTCAGCAGGAAAAAAGTGTGATGAGCTTGTCTTTCTGATACCAAGAAGATACTCTAGTCCAAGCTTTATATGCTTCCCATGGTTTCTTCCAGATGCTTCTTTACTACCGCTTTTCATCCCTTTCCATGTACCATATCGGAGGACTGGTTCGGCCTTTAAAACTCTAGTAACAGGAACAAATCCAGTATCCACGGATTTCTTCCCAAAAGGGACTCTAACCCATCAGATAACCTGGCAGTTTCATTCTCATGAACACGCGAGCCATGAAGAAACTCAAGAGGACGCAGACGAATCCAATGAACAGAAGAAGAAATCTATTGAGTTTTGGAATGTTTGGAGCATTGGATCGGTCTAGGATTATGAAACCTAAACCCCCCATTGTAAACAGGAAGCTGGATGCAAGTCCTTCCATAATATATTGTCCATTTACTCTGTAGGCCAAGAAAGCTACCGGTCTCTGATGCCCATGTTCATCAGTCATAGAGCCAACACTTGGAGGTTCAACAATAACATCATAAATTATTCTTCCGGTGATGAGAAAGTAAGACACCACCACCAGAGCGTACACCGTCATGGCTGAGGGCATATGCACCCAGGGCGGCTTCTTCAGCTTCAGGTTGGGGCATTCCAACACTAAGAATGGGACTCGGTACAAAGTCTCCATGTTCTCCAGTCATCTATTGATGGGCACTTGGGCTGATTCCATATCTTGGTAATTGTAAATAATGTTGCAATAAATATAGCAGTGTTTATGTTCTTTTGAATTAGTGTTTTGGGTTCCTTTGGGTATATTCCCAAAAGTGGGATCACTGGGTCAAAAGGCAGATCCATTTTTATTTTTTGATGTATCTCCATTCTATTTTCCACAGTGGCTGCGCCAGTCTGCCTTACCACCAACAGTGCAAAAGGATTCCCCTTTCTGCACATTCTCCTCAGCACTTGTTTGTTGATTTATTGATGATAGCCTTTCTGATAGGTGTGAGATGGTATTGCATTATGGTTTTAAGTTGCATTTCACTGACAATTAGTAACATTGAGCATCTTTTCAAATGTCTATTGGACATCTGTATGTCCACTTTGGAGAAGTGTCTGTTCAGGTCCTTTGCCCATTTTTAAATTGGGTTGTATTTTTAGTGCTGAGTCTTGTAAGTTCTTTATAAATTTTGGATATTAAACCCTTATGAGATATATCGGCATATATGTTCTCCTATTCTGTGGGTTGTATTTTTATTTTGTTGATATATTTCCTTTGCTGTGCAAAAACTTCATAGTTTGAGGAGTAAGAATCATAAGGACTTCATAGTCCCTATGATCCTTTCACTAAACTCTATATCTGATAAATTGCTTGACTTTATTTCATCTAGTTCTTCCAGAGAATTCTCTTGTTATTTCATTTGGGGTCCGTTTCTTGTCCTCCCATTTTTGCTGCTTCTTTGTATTTTTATCCTTAGCCACTAATCTAATCAGTCATCAAAGTGAACAGTTATTAATCTAATAAGCTGTAATCAGCAGCTGGGTTTAAGCACCACAGAATGAGGCAGAGTAATTCTTGCAGGTGGGGCTATTGCTTCCCCTTAGGCTCATACCACTTGGAGAGGAGTGTGCTGCCTGAGAAAGATGACTCCTGCAGTATGGGGAATGACTCAGCACAGGGATCCTGGTAGCTGTTCCTTTAGTTCTCTCCTCATAGCCACCAAGCCCAGACTCTCTTCCAGCATCTCTAGTTCACCCTGCCCTCCCTCTGCCAGAGCCTAGGGTAAGTGGCTGAAAATGAAATTTTGAGCACTGGCTCTTTAAGAGACTCTCTTCATCTCCAGCTGTCTCTCCCTGGCAGACAGAAGCCCTGCTGCTTTACACATCTGGATGTTATCTCAGTTCCTTTCAGGCTCTGGTGCTGTAAGCTGGGGATCCCAGCTTGGGGCTTAGACCCCACACTTCTGAGTTTGAACCCCCCACCTGCTGAAATATCCCTCCAGAACTTCAGCTGCCACCTGTGGGAGCCCAGCCAGCACTCTTGTGTCTCCTCCACACTCCCTACCAGTCTAGTTGTGGTGAAGTGGTTTCTTTTGCCTGTCCTTTGTTATAAGACTTCTCTCTGGCTTGTGTTCTGTTGGTTATTCAGAATGATTTCTCTACAATTCAGTTTCAATTCCAGAGTAGTCCTGAGAGTTGGTTAGTGTAGCTTCCATTTACTCCTCCGCTATCTTGGATCCTCCTTGTCTCATATTTAATCTTAGGGGGAAAGTGTTCAGTAATTCATAATTAATTATTTTGATTGTCAAATTGTGTGTGTGTGTGTGTGTGTGTGTGTGTGTGTGTGTGTGTTTGGGATCTTTTTCATTTGGTTTCATGTGATAACCCCGTAATAGGTTAAGCAAGCTTCTATCTGTTCCTTTGGATGTTAAATTTTATCAAATAATTTTTCTACATCCATTGAGATAGTCATGTAGTTTCCCCCCCCCTTTATTTCTTTTTAATGGCATGGATTTAATTGATTTATTTTTGAATGTTAAAACAACTGTGCATTTCTTAAAAAAACTAACTTGTCGCTTTTTATCCCTTTTACATGTTGATGAATAGCATTTGAAATGTTTGTTTGGTTTGTATCTTTATTCATAACAGAATTTTACCTACAATTAAATTTTTAAATAATGAACCTATAGATTTTAGTAACAAGTTTGTCCTGCCCTCACAAAACCACTGGGAGGTGTCTTGTTTTTTCTAGTTACTAGAAGAGGGTTTTTCTCCTCTTGATATTACTGTTTTTTTCTTAAATATTATTTACTGGAGAGATCATCTGGGAAGTGAAAACATTAAATTATGAATTCACTTTCTTTGCAATACATAGGACTATGCTTGTTTTAAAAATTGAGATATAATTAACATACATAAATCCCCCCTCTTAAATATGATTCAGTGGTTTCTGGTATATTCACAAAATTGTGCAACCATCACCACTATCTAATTCCAGAATATTTTTATCACTACCAAAATAAACCTTGAATTTATTAGCAGTCACTCTTAATTCTTCTTTACCCCTAGCCCCTGGGAAACTTTAGTCTACTGTCTGTCTCTATGGATTTGCCTGTTCTAGATATTTCATATAAATGGAATTACATAACATGTAGCTATTGTCTGACTTAATTTCACTTAGAATAATGTGTATCAGTACTTTATTCCTTTATATGGCTCGATAATATTATTGTATGTTTATACCTTATTTTGTTTATCCATTCATCAATTGATGGATACTCTTGAATATGCTGAATAATATTAGTATGAATATTTATGGACAAGTTTTAACATGTACATATGTTGTCAATTCCAAAGCAGCTGCAACTCTTTACATTCTTAGCAGCAATGGATGAGGGTTTCTATTTTTCTTCATCCTTGACAATACATGTCTCTGTCTGCCTTTTGGATTACACCCATCATAGTGTTTGTGAAATGGTGTTGTATTTTTTTTATTTCCAGTTATGTAATAAATAATGATGTTACATATATTTTTATGTACTTATTGGACATTTGCATTTGTCCTTTGGAGAAATATCCATTCAGATCTTTGCTAAATTTTAAGTTCAATTGTCTTTTAATTTTTCTTAGTTGTAAGTATTCTTTATTTAAAGTATATGTTATTGATTATACTATTACAGTAGTCCTATTTTTTCTCCCCTTTATCCCCTTCCACTCTACAGGACCCTTCCTCCAGCATCCCACACTCCCCACTTAGTTCATGTCCATAGGTCATACAAATAAATTATTTGGTTTCTCCACTTCTTATTTTTCTCTCCCTGTCTATTTTGTACCTACAAGTTATGCTTCTTATTCCCTGTGACTTTCCCCTCTCTCCCTCCCCAATGATAACCCTCCATGTGATCTCTGTTTCTGTGATTGTGCTTCTGTTCTAGCTGTTTGCCTTGTTTTTGTCTTTTTAAGCTCAGTTGCTGATTGTTGTGTGTTATCATTTTACTGTTCATAGTTTTGATCTTTTTTTAGATAAGTCTCATTCACATTTCATATAATAAGGGCCTGGTGATGATGAAATCCTTGAACTTGACCTTATCTGGGAAGCACTTTATCTGCCCTTCCATTCTAAATGAAAGCTTTGCTGGATAGAGTAATCTTGGATGTAGGTCCTTGCCTTTCATGACTTGGAATGCTTCTTTCTAACCCTTTCTTGCCTGCAAGGTTTCTTTTGAGAAATCAGCTGATAGTCTCAAGGGCACTCCTTTGTAGGTAATTCTCTCCATTTCTCTTGCTGCTTTTAAGATTCTCTATCTTTAATCTTGGGTAATTTAATTATGATGTGCCTTGGTGTGTTCCTTCTTGGGTCCAACTTCTTTGGGACTCTCTGAGCTTCCTAGACTTCCTGGAAGTCTATTTCCTTTGCCAGATTGGGGAAGTTTTGCTTCACTATGTTTTCAAATAAGTTTTCAATTTCTTGCTCTTCCTCTTCTCCTTCGGCACCCCTATGATTCATATGTTGGAACATTCAAAGTTATCCCACAGGTTCCTAAGCCTCTCCTCATTTTTTTTTTTTTTGAATTTTTGTTTCTTCATTCTGTCCTGGTTGAATATTTATTTCTTCCCTGTGTTCCAAATCATTGATTTGAGTTTCAGTTTCCTTCCCTTCACTGTTGGTTCCCTGTATATTTTCTCTATTTCTCTTTGTATAGCCTTCACTTCTTCCATTATTTTATGACCATACTCAATCATTTCTGCGAGCATCCTGATTACCAGTGTTTTGAACTCTGCATATGATAAGTTGGCTATCTCCTTATTGCTAAGTTCTTTTCCTGGAGATTTGATCTGTTCTTTCTTTTGGGCCATATGGCTTTGCCTCCTTTATTTGGCAGTCTTCCTGTGCTTCTGTGTATTAGGTAGAGCTGCTCTGACTCCATGGTCAGTGAACCTTTTATGTTTAAGGGACAGAGCCTTAGGTATTCTCCAGAATGGGGCAACCTGCTTTGCTGTATTGTGGCTCTGCATGTGGGGTAGCGGTCAGAGAGAAAACAATGCCACTTGCTGAGCTCTTGTCCTGCTTTCAGTCATTTCCCCTGCTACCCATAACCAAATTGTGCCCTTCTGATGCTGATTCCAGGGTTGATGGGTTTGTGTATGTTCTAGACCCTGTGGGCCCCTCCCATGGACTCTCCTGTGAGACTGTCAGTTCCTTCCACTACTGAAACCCCAACAGGTTTTTACAACCAGAGGTTTTGTGGCTTTAGTTCCCTGCACTGGAAACCTGGGTTGCGCAGTCTGTCTTCCTCCCCAGTTGTTCATCCTGGTTTACGGACATGTGAATGTGGGATACCCAGCCAATCAACCACCACCCTACACATGCAATCTGCCAGCCACCACCTTGCTTGTACATCCTTTTTGCACTGGTTACCCATCTATGCTCCTCCTACCAGTCCAGATAAAGGTTTCTTTTTTAACTCCTTGGTTGTCAGACTTACAAACATTTCAATTTTCTGGCAGTTCTGGTTATTTTGTTTTCAAATTGCTTTTTATCCTTCTTTTTTTAAAGATTTTATTTATTTATAGAGAGAGGGGAAGGGAGGGAGAGAAACATCAATGTGTGGTTGCCTCTCGTGTGGCCACCACTGTGGACCTGGCCTGCAACCCAGGCGCGTGCCCTGACTGGGAATTGAACTGGCAACCCTTTGGTTTGCCGACAATGCTCAATCCACTGAGCTACACCAGCCAGGGTGGTTTTCAATCTTTCTTTTGGTTTTATGAAGAAGTGAAGAATATCCACCTACACCTCCATCTTGGCTGGAGGACCAGTTCTAAGTATCGGTTTTTTAAAAATTATTTAATATCAAAGATATATAAACAGGAAAAGTATAGTACAACCGACAATATGGTAAGTGGTCAAGAAAAACAAAATGCAAAAATATACAGTTTATATCAATCTGTGTCACGATCCCAATTTGTGATTACTCTGGATGAAATGTGTCTTTTGTATTACAAAAGGACATACTAATTTAATGTCATCTTTCTCAGTTATAAATGGCAAAACAGTGAAGAAGGCTGACACACCATCCTTAAATCTGAATCTGCTGGCATATGGCAAATAAGTTATAATTTAAACTAGTTTAAATATAGGATGATGGTTTCATTTTTTCTTTTTCCTTTGTTTTCCTTTTCATAAATTACTTTATAGTTGTTCAATTATAATTGTCTGCATTTTTTCCCCACCACACCCCACCCACCCCATCCAAACACACCTCCCTCCCTGGCTTCCACCCTCCCCCTTTGTTTTGTCCATGTGTCCTTTATATTAATTCTTTTTTTAATAATTACTTTATTGTTGTTCAATTACAGTTATTTGCATCCTCTCCCTTCCCTCTTCCCTCCCCCTGCAACCCAAACCCCCTCCCCAGCCTCCCTGCTCCCCCTTAGTTCTGTCCATATGTCCTCTACTGTGCTTCCTGAAAACTCTTCTCCCCATTGTCCCCTCCCCCCTCCCCCCTGGCTATTGTTAGACTGTTCTTAATTTCAATGTCTCTGGTTATTTTCTGCTTGCTTTCTGCTTTTGTTGATTATGATCCAGTCAAAGGTGAGATCATATGGTATCTGTCCCTCACCGCCT
>PVJI01030820.1:0-13759 GCA_004026765.1 Micronycteris hirsuta
ATTTTACCCTAAAGATCAAGGCCTTTCCTTGGCCTTTCTACCATGTGGAAGGGGGAATTCAATGGAAGACCCCACAGGTGTTCATCTTTCAATCCACAGTAAACCTGCCTACTAATAACCATCCAGTTAGACTGACAAACAATGCCAGGCATCCCTCTCCCTGAGCGTGTACCTGAGAGACAGCCAGCTCTCACAGGCCCTCTCTAGCAGCGGAACATGCCCCTCCCATGGCATGGATTTCCTTCCTCATGCTCCTAAAAGACAAAGTAGGGCCAAAATTATAAAATGAAAAGATTATTAGCTAAATTTAATTGAGTTCTTATGATATTTCAAACATTCTTTGAGTTTCCAATTCGATTCCCACAACAGCTTCCTATATTAGAGCTGATACTGCCGCACTTTACAGATAATGAAACTCTGGTATGGAGATCAATTAAGAACAATCTGACACAACCAGAGGGTAGGTGGGAGGGGATAATGAGGGGAAGGGGGGAAGGGTTTTCAGGAACAACTATAAAAGACACATGGACAAAACCAAGGCAGGGTAGAAGCAAGGGAGGGAGGTGGAGATGGCCAGGGTGGGCAGGGAGTGGTGGGGGGTAAATGCTGACAACTATAATTGAACAACAATAAAATAATTTTTTTTAAAAGAAAAACATATAGAAAGAATGTTATTTTAAAATAAAAAAAAATAAAGACTTGCAGACCTTTATTCAAGGCCTGGCTTGCCCGGGGCTACAATTCCCGATACCACACAAAGTGGTCCCAAACAAAACTAAGTGCTAATTCTTTGAAGAAAATGTTTAAAATTCACAAGCTTCTTGTAACTTGTCGAGCAGAAAAAAAACAAATAAATAAACAAAAATTCATTTAAAAACTCAATCAAATTTTATACCAAGTCAGCAGTAGAGCCAAAATGTAGTTTGTTTCCAAAGTCATCCCCTTAAAAATTAGTCTATGGTGCCCCACAGTTACATGCCCTAGAAAACTTCCTTACACATGGGAACCCTATTGATTTTCTGAGAGTTATTGTCAGAATTATATTAAGTCACCTACAAGTCCCATCTCTGTGGTCATTTTCTTTCCCTCTTTAGCTTCCAGTCCCCAAAGCTTTCTGCTTACTTGTTCCTCATCCAAAAGTCCTTTGTTCATCTTTCTCCAGGATGTATTCAGTTTTTTTTTTTTTTAATTCTTTCTTGGTAACCAAATATCTCATTTCTATTTACCTCCTTACAAATACATTATTATTATCTCCTAACTTTAACTGAAATTTGACTGCTTCTGCTCCAGCGTTTTTCAGTTGAATTTACTCTTTATTCCTAAACAGTTTCACCTTGGAGTCCCAAAATAGGGACTACAGATAGAGTACAGTCTAGAGTATCTATCTATTATCTATTGATCTATCTATCATATATATATAATGTATGTGCATATGTAATGTATATATAGTACATATATGAAATATAGTCTATATTCTATTCTATTTAATATATTCATCTACATTTTATTTTCAATCTTCTGCAAACATCACAAATATTTGTGAGTATTCACTAGGGAATCCCTAGAGAATAGTGCCTAGCACTTATGGTCCTCAAAATATACTTGTTGAATGAATAAATGAAAAATAAATTCTCTAGAGATATATATCTGCCTGGAAAAAGTCCAGTCATTGTTAATATATGAGAACAGTTTGTGCAACATCGATGTAACATGGCAGCCAAAGAGAGTGGACTGGAATGTTCATAAATGAACAATGACAAATAATGAGCCAGTGGGGGTGGTAGACCCATTGAGTGATCATTGTATTGTGTGGCCATTACATTCAAAATGACTGAGTGAACAGAGCAATGAATCTGCATCAAATTTTGTGTTAAGCTTGGACATTCCTCCATGGAAACCATTCAGATGATTCTGAAGGCCACAGCTATGGGCAGCGGGTGATTGGCTGCTTTATCACGACAACATGTCCATTCAAGCATGACATCTTCTGCAGAATTTTTTGGAAAAATACCAAATCACCCAGGTGACTCAGCCCTCCCTACAGCCAAAATTTGGTGCCCTGCAACTCCTGGATTTTCCCAAAAGTAAAATCACCTTTAAAAGGGAAGAGATTTCAGACTGTCAATGAGATTCACAAAAATAGAACAGGGCAGCTGACGGTGACTGGGAGAACTGTGTGAGTCCCCAAGGTGCCTACTTTGAAGGAGAATGAGATGTCATTGTCCTATGTACAATGTTTCTTGTACCTTCTCTTCTTCAATAAATGTCTCTCCTTTTCACACTACATGGCTGGATACCTCCTGGACAGTACATATATATATATATATATATATATATATATATATATATATATATGTAGATATAGATACAGATATATATTTTCTCTTCTAAACCTTGTGAAGGAAAAACCAAGGAGAGTATGAACGACTTCTTGGCATTTATCTCCATAAATATGTAGAAATCCCAATAGCATATAAAAGCTCAATTTATTTCATCTAGCAAAGCAAAGAACACTGGCATCTTTGATATTGCTGTGCTTCAGATCTTTAATTTTATGAAAAGCACACCTAGGTCTAATTGCATCCAATTAAGATAAAATCAGAATACATTGTTGATGTTGCTGACTTCATAAATCTAATGCTCAATTACAAAATGACTCCAAACCACTGCCAAGATCTAAACAACTGTTGCCTCTCCTAGAATTTCTTTAACAATAACAGCCCCCATTATAAATCACTTTTTACATGACGAAGGTCAGCTCTTTGTAGTTAATGGGATGTTTTCTTGCTCGGTAATTTATGTATGTTGCCTCTCTTTCATCGGAATACAGTTTGGCTACATATGGCCTGATATCAAAGCGTCTCTGTATTCCTCCAGATAAATCCTTCAGTGGATGAAGTCCTGAGTGAAAAAGGGACGTAGATTCATTCTGTAGAGTTAAAATTTAAATTTTAAAACTATGAGTAGTGATTAGTTGAAGAATGAGCATGCTTTTACTTCAAAATCAGAAAATTCAAGATAACATGTTTTAACATGAAACAGGACAAGGGCATATTCATGCAGTCTATAGACTGGAGGAGTTTTAGATTTTTTTAATAAGAAGAAAGTGAAGTATAATAGATGATAACACAATTCACATTTTACAAGTCAAAATTACCAAAGCCTTATGAAGACAAGCATCTCTGAAGCCTCATTTACCTAAAATGCACGGCCAAATGTTTACAACAAGGTGAGGTTGGGCTCGGTGACCACTCAGCCAAAGGTCTTTTTCTGAAGGTGGTGGTGGGAGATGACCTGGGTTCAAATTCCAAATCAACCACATAATGCTGGTCAAGTCTTGGTCAAATTTTCTTACCTTCATTTGTTAAATGCAACTATTCCCCTTTTGATGTTTTCATGAAGATTAAAAAAATTAATATCTATGACATGTATAAAATAGTACCTTGCTCAGAGTAATTACTCTTTGTTTGGTTTTATTTTTATCACTGAGGAATTTTGCTGGCAAATATTTTTCCATGTCATAAATAGGTTGGCGTGGTCCTCGCAAACATCAAGTCTTTATGGGTGTGTCTCAGATCATCTCTCAACTTATGCCAAAACCAGCAAGAATTTTTGTGAAATAAAGATAAATATGCTGTTACTCACTTTACTATTTATTAATTATGTCACTGTGTATATTTATTTGGATCAATTTATGAGGGAGAAAGAGAAGTCTTGAGAAATGAAGAAATCAGACCAGCAGAGAGAAGCAGAGTTCATAGACATACAGGGAACAGTAGAGATGAAAAATCATACCTGCCATATACAGACAACATTTTGGGGGGTATTTAGCCATTAACTCCCACCAGCTATAGGTTGAAAGCTCTCCTGGGGGTGGGGGTGGGGGTGGGGCTGTCATTTGCCCAGCACTTGGGTCCTGCTGCACGGGTAAGTGTGCCTGCAGAGGACTCTAGAAGCCAGGACAGTCACAGACACAGACACTAGCGATAAGGTTTAGGCTAGTGCGCACAGGTAACTTCCAGAACCAGAGACACACCAAAAGGGTGAGAGGGAGATTAGACTTCACGGCCATTTCTCCAAAGTTAAAAAATAAAATAAAAAGAATGAACTACTAACTAACTAAATAAATAAATCGTACTGACCGCATCCCAGGAGGAAACAGCCAATGAGAGCGAGCAGACAGCTCAGAGATGGGACCAGTGGAAGCTGCTCCTCCCCCACCTGGCACTGGCGAGGGCTCCAGGGCAGAGTGGTGAGAAGGCTGAACACTGACCACGTGCAGAGCTGAAGGGCTCGGCACCGCACGCATCACACTTAGGAAAGGCCCCAAAACACAGGTTTACCCCTGAAGGTCCTCCCGGGATAGAACTGGTGTTTACTCTCTGAATGGGCCATGGTACAAAAGGAAGCATTGCTGCATTCACTGCAAGGCCGCATCTACTCCAAAGGAAAAAAGTGCTTTGACCACAAAGTAAGTTTTCAGAGATGAAAGGCAGGGGGACCTCTAGGGAGAATAAAGTTGGCGGCCTATAAAAAATTCAAGCAAACCTGAAAGCCATTCTGTAGCAACATACGGAGCAATGAAGTCATCCTGTTGGAAAATTTCCAGTTACTACGCCAACCTCTGTCCAGGTAGGAGCGCTGCTTTAGAGCGGCCCTTGGCCTCCCTTTGATGCAGGTGCATCCTGAAGATCATGTGAATGATGTCGCTGAGACACTGATAGCCTTAGGTTAGGAATGTCTATTCAAAGTTAAAAATGTTAAGAAGCTTAAAAGAAAAGACTATAGTGTTTTAAACATTCTATCAATTGTAATGTTATGAATTAATTTTTTTTTAAAAATTCAGCAGGTAATTAGATCAAGCTAATGATGTCCAAGAAAAACCATTGCAAGTCATTTTCTGAAAGATTTGTTATTAGGTCATGCTTTGCATAACCACAGATTTTCATTAGAAACTGTAATATATGTGAGGTGACTGAGTTAAAGGTAAATTATTTGAAAGTAGTAGTCAAAATTTTATTACAAATCTTTGTGATGTCATCCGAAAGTCAAACAGAAGTAGATTCAAAGGAGACATATGTCACTAATCAGTTGGGTGTAAGTTTAACTAAATGATTCCTAAATGTACGGATTCTGTAACTTATGTAACTTATTATAAATGTCTCAATGTGATGATATTTTTCTATTTTGATCTGGTAGTTTCATAGAAAGATTTCTTAAATAATCAGTACAAAATCAATTCTAAAGCCTTGCCTCAACCATTAGTCCTTCAATTCTGAACTTTTCGTTCACTCAGTAACTGAACTATTTCTTACATTTCCAAAATTTTGGTACACTCCCTCCCCATACTCTAAGACACATTTTTTAGAAGAATGATCTTCCCCTCTTGACTACTGAATGTCATTATGTATGACTCCATCTGCCCAGATGGACATTTTAGATACATCACTGAGCTAAAGCCTGGAAAGTGAAATTGAAGAGAAATTTTGTGATCAGAGATGTCAATTAGAAGTGGTGAAAGTGTTTAACTAACTAACTAAATAAATACATACATACATACATACATACATACAATGCCATGTACTAAAGGGAAAAAACAGTCAGGATAGTGAAAGAGAACATGTGTTTAGAAGAGATGCTACAGTACAGAGTGCATAGTGACTCTCTGATGCCCAGATTTTTGCCCTTGGCCGCTATATGGTGCCATTTACTGAGATAGAGACCAGGGCAAAAGAGAAGTGATTTCTAGTGAGTATATGCCTGCCATGAAGGTAGCATGGGTGGTCCCCTGGCTGTACTCTTGTGATTTATATATTTGTACATTATCTATATTTGGTCCACATAGTTCTATTTTTAGTATTATCCTTTCCCAATACAGAGCTGTCTGTTACATTAGCGTAATTTTCCCCTCACAGTGAAGGTCACCTGGAATCATTATCATCCCTACTAATTTTGGTCACAGCATGTGTAAAATTTACCATGATATTATCCTGAGTTTGTCTTCTCAAAGATTTTATAAATTCTTTTTATAAAGAATAAAACCAGTAACCAGAGAGTATGAATTGAATGTTTCAACCAAAAGCCCACTGGATTCCAATATGGAGGCCATCTCAACATTAATGGGAAATTTGACTCATCTGTGTAATAAAAGTTGCATTCCCCCAGCTCGATCCAGAAGAGAAATAAAGGTCAATATTATTTTAAAGTTCAAACCCAGGTTACCAATATCTAAATTGATCTAGTCATTTTGTCAATGAGCATGTTGATCATTATCTCTGATAGAATGTCTAAGTTCAAAGCATAACAATAATAGGACAAGGAAATTTGATAGCTCATTTCTGGAGAGTATATAGACCCAGAGTAGCGAAAAGCAGGCAAAACAGTATCATGACCCAACAAGTCCTTGGTTCTATGGTTAGACCACATCAAATACAAATCCAACTCCAAACTCTGGTTAATTTACTTATGTTCTCTAAAACTTAGCTTTTCAAACTATGAAATAAGGGAAAAATCATAGTTTCTTCAACTGAAACTTTGAGAGGGTTAAATGATACTGAAGGAATGAAAATGGTCTTGTATTAGTAGGTGAACAGTACGAGTTACTATTTATACCATAATAATAAATAATTATTACTTATTTTTATTATTATAATAACTGGGCCACAGAGTAGCACAGATAGCATTAAACATGTCCACTGTCCATATGCCCATTGAGAGGAATTCTTCACATCGGATATATGTGTGCTTTGTCACATAAATATGGTCAAAATTTCCCACACTGTGACTTGTCATTTTCTTATTAGTTACT
This sequence comes from Micronycteris hirsuta, assembly GCA_004026765.1. Taxonomy (NCBI): domain Eukaryota; kingdom Metazoa; phylum Chordata; class Mammalia; order Chiroptera; family Phyllostomidae; genus Micronycteris; species Micronycteris hirsuta. The sequence goes on from PVJI01030820.1 coordinate 6,809, forward strand.
TTGAACAGAAATTTGTAATTTTAATAAAATGCAGGGGGGTTTTTTCAGTGTTTTCCTTGCCTATATCATGGTCACGAAGTGAAAATGGAAAAAACAGAGTATTTTGGGGGACACGTGGACAGATTGGACAGAGGAAGAGAAATCAAGAACAGCACCTGGGATTCTGGTGTAACTACATAATCAGTGATCTCATCAACTGATAAAACTGTTATCAGTTATGTCAGTAACTGATCGTGTAGTTATGAGGAAAACTGTGACAACGAAAACTGTAGAAATAGGAGACACAAACCAACATTCTATGTTCAATATGTTAGTGTTAAAATAATCTTTATTAGACTATTTTGAAGATGACATGGTTGGATACATGTCTCATATTCAGGGAACTATTTGACTATAGATTTCAATTTGCCCAAGGGATATTTAAAAACATGGTACTGGATGAAAGTTCCTAAGAAATAAATATATTGAGAGCAGAGGGTACAAGAACAATGCTAGTATGTGCCTCAATTTCGAGTTTTAGAGGGAGGACCTTACAAAAGAGACTCAGAGTAGTTCGTAAGACAAAAAATCAGGACTGGTTGATGACATTTAAGAAAGGAATGTAACACAAGAAGCATGCTGCTGAAATGTCAAATAAGATAAAATCTGAGAAGTTTTATTGGCCTAGGCTACATAAAAGTTATTTTTTATCTTGACAAGAACAATTTCAGTGAATTGGTTAAAGAGATATGCGAAGAAATTGAGTGATGAGTGAAGAAGTGTTGACAATGAGGTCAGATCCCAATTTCAAAAGAACGTTCTGCAGTGGGGAAGACCATAAAAAACAGACGAGTATTTGGAGGAGAATATGGACTCAAGAGAATTTTCAGCTTCATAAAGGGGGATGGAAAATGCTGCGAGTTGTCAAGAGCTCCAGAGCTCCATGGAAGAGGGCTTTAGATCAGACATGGGAGGGCACCTTTGTCCCATTTTCAGTGTAGGGAAGCCATGGTATAGATAGACACACGTCCAGATCGGTGTGTAGCAGAACAGGAACAGTACCAGATTTATACTTTATAAAACTCATTCTAGTTTCAGTGTGAAGAATGGACTGACGTGATTATTTTAATATTCAAAGTGTGATCTGGTGAGGACTTCATCCAGAGGAAGAACAGAGGTGACAGAGAAGAGGAAGCAAGTTGACAGTCATTAAAAGGAGTTAGACTGGAGTTAATCATGGATTCGAGGCCAGGAAGTTACAGTTATAGGTAAAGAAAGTATTTGAAGATGATTCCTACTAACTTTCCTCGGGGATAAGTGATGGCATCTTATTATTTAGCTAAAGAATACTAGAGGGAGGAGGGGAAAGTTTAGAGAAAAAAATCTCATTTGATCATATGGATTGTGAGGCACCTGGGAGACGCGCAGGTGACTGATAGATGCATGCTTTGCTCTTAAGCCTGTGATGTTACACCTTGACATAAGCCTGCATGCAATGTGAGATGTGATGTTTATATTTCAGTTAAAAAATAATGGCCAATTAGCTTTTTGAATTATGATTTTTAGCCTCTAGACATATGAAAAATTAAAGTGCATTTAACAAATAAGTGCAGAAATTGCTTCTATTAAATTAAACAAACATTGAAACACCTAACCTAATGTTCCATATCAAGATGAGGTATCAGCACCTTGAGTAAAAGTAATAGTTTCAGTCTCAGCCACACCAGACTATAGTTGTTAAAATAACTGATTACGATGGTGCGAGTTACTTATCTAAAACTTTTAAAAGATATAAACTGCATTTTATTAATCTAATTGATTATATAAGCAATGTATAAACAGGGATATATTTAGAATTTCCATTTCCCATCTTGACAGTCAAACATTTATTTTCTGTACATATTACATATACACTGCAATTGTATGCAAATCTAGCCTAGAGAAATTCTGTGTAGAAATTGGAAACATTTTTTGTTTCAAACATGCTTAAGATTAGAATGAAAGTAACACATTATAATTTCTAATATGATTCTTTTCAATTTCAGAAAGATTGTATCTTGCCCAAGGAAGATATGTTCCTTTATATGGATATTTCTCTTTCATGAATTTATTTATTTAGTATTGCCAAAGTTTAGGTAAGGAGATAGCAGTGCATCAGAAACAAACATTTTTGAGATTGCTGTGGAATCTTCCAGATAATTTAAACTTAATCATGACATACGGTTTCATTGTTTCGGTGGTATTGCCCTGCACTATTAACTAGCCAACAAAACGCAGCATATGTGAAGATTTTTATACACAGCTTCTGGATTTGAAGTCATTCTCTACAATCAGGATTATTAAAAATTACCCTCTCCCCCACCCTTCCCTCTCACAAAGATGACAGTTCACATGACAAGAACTGTGACTAGTGATCTCACATAACATGGCAGGTGGCAGGCTCTGGGCATGGGAAGCAGGAGAGAGGGAGAAAGTAAACTGCCCACTGTGTGCTACTCACTATCACAGACTCTGCATAGGCACGATTGCATCCAACACCCATATCTGCATGGAGTCGGTGTTACTATCGACAGTTCTCTGTCCCATTTTAGAGACAATAAACTGGTCTTAACACACATTGAACTTTTTGCCCACTGCGCACAACCTACTGAGCTGAGATATCAGCCCAGATCTAAATGTGTTGACTGAAGCTCTATTGACTGCATCACCCTGGACATAGAGCAAGCAAACTCCGGAAACCTGTGTAAGGGATGCTGGGCTGAGATTGTTTCTGTGGATCCCTGGAATTCTGAGGATGTTTTACTATCAGTTTTTTGATACTTTTGACAAGTCAAGTTTGTTTGAAAGTAATTCACATAAATTAATACTGGGAGAGAACAGATTTCTTATCAAACTCAATGGCAGAGCAAAGAAAAGCCGAGTCCCCTGCACACCTGAATTAAAAACCGGAAACCAAGGTTATGTTCTTGACCTCTCAGGGGCCTCATGCTGATTTTTTTTTATTGTCAGCAGTAATCTCCTTCAATTGTCCCCTTTTGTTGAATGTACACCTAGCCCAACAAAGCTACACACCCTGACTACTACCATAAGTTCCAGATCTTTGCTATGTAATGAGGCAGCCATTAACTACATACGGCTGTTAAAATTCAGATTAGTTAAATTTAATAAAACAAAATGAAAATTAGTGGATCCATCTTCCGACCCACCATTCAACTGTTCGAGTCACATCTCCATCGTCACAAAAAGTTCTATTGAACAGTACTGTCCCAATTTGTTGTTCATCAGGCATTGTTTGTGATTTCTCTGCCTCTTGGTGCAAATTCTCACTTCGTTTGAGACACTTCATGGAAGTTCCCAATCCCTGGCAGGTGTCTATTGCTAGTCCAGTCCCCATTGACAAAGAAGGGGAAGATCTGCTGCCCGATTTGCAGGGCATGTGAAGAGGGCAGCCAAGTCTAGTACTTTCCCTTTTCTTGATTTTGCAGACACAGTGTCTGTGTTGATAGAATTATAAATTGTCAACAACTGTTGAGTTTTCCTCTCTGATGGAACATAAGCCTTGCTCCTTTAGTCTGGCTTATTCCTCCTGCTCATGGAAAATCAGTATTGTGTTAAAAATTGGCAACTAACAAATGTACAGTTAAGCTGGAAAAAGATCCATGCTATTTTCTTGGATATTGTGTTTACTTCAAAATTAAATAAAGAGTTCAACAATAGAACATATAGAGCTTAAAACTATTTTTTCAAGAAGGAAAACATTTTCCAGCCAGATTTGGAAATGTATACCTCCCTATTTTTTCTCCCTATATATTGCTCTCTGAGGAAACAATTGTTTGATATTTTGGGCTGTAATATATTACTGTTAATGATATGAGTGAGGGCCTGGCTGGTGTAGCTCAGTGGATTGAGTGCAGGCTGGGAACCAGAGGGTCCTGGTTCGATTCCCAGTCAGGGCACATGCCTGGGTTGCGGGCTGGGTCCCCGTGAGGGCCATGTGAGAGGCAACCATACATTGCTGTTTCTCTCCCTCTCTGTCTCCCTCCCTTTCCCTCTCTCTAAAAATAAATAAAATCTTAAAAAAAAAGAAAGCTTTAAAAAAAAATGATATGAGTGAGGAGTATAAACTTCTTTTTCAAACTACAGCCAAAATATGTCAGCCCACTTACCCAGCAAGTAATAACAAGGGAGTTTCATCCCTCACGTCCATCTATGGAGACTTGTGCATTATTTGCCCATTTGATGTTGGGCACACATTGAGGGTGCCCCCAGGGCCATAGAGGGGGATTTGCCAGTGGGGGCCCAAAGCTTACAACTCATTGGTTACAGAGAAAACGGGCCTTTTATCTCGGTGTGTGTTCTCTGAGAATTTCATTGTAATGTAGAGAAGGGTCTATGGACAAGGGTCTGTGTGGACAATAAAAAAGTGACACCATAAAATAAAATTCTCTATCATCCTGTTTTATCAAGACTTATGCAAGTGCTGTGTTTCAAATTATCTGATGAGTAGGAATATTGTTAGTTAACACCATTAGCTGTGATTCTATCAGAGAAGCTTACGTAAGTTCATCTAACCTTCAGAGACTTCAATGTAATTAAGGTTTATAATAACTGAGTTATTTGGATGAAAGGAGCTTTTGAAATAAACTGCTTATTGATGTTATTGCATTGCTGATGATAGAAAAACATACATTAGCATATTATTTCTATGAAAATTGGACCACGGTTCCAGTGTGTGAACAACAAAAAAGAAATTCAGTATGTACATATTTTTATTACTCTTTAATATAAAATTTCACCTAAGTTGTTTCATGTGACTAAGATAATTATCAGGTCAATTTAACAATTTTAAATTAGCTTAACATTAGGGTTAATAATCTTGCACATTTCTCATTAAATTGAAACTAAATCATCTAATATCTCTTATCACCAATATTTTCCAAAATTATTCAAAACTGAATTTAATAGCAGATAAATTGTTCACATCTAGTAATTACAGATATAAAATTCCCCTATGTTCACACTGTAGTTTGTGTTAACACTCTCATCGCTGCTAGCCTAGGCCATTTCAATACTCCCCAGCTAGTGTCCCTCTGTCCATAAGGCCCTCCCCTTTCCAAATCATTCTACACACTTATCTTGTTAAGGCAGATAGAAGACAATTGGAAACATAAGAGAGAAGACATTTCTATCCATTCCACTGTGACTTGGGAGCATTATATTTTATTTCTGTAATACTGAATACTGGCTCTCACCTGTAACATAAAAATATGTGTCTTTCAGGATTAGTATAATGATTAAATGAGGTAATCCATGGGCAAACAGCAGGTATACAAATATGACAGAACAACAATTACCCTAACTTTGTAGAAATTTGCAATGTCTCCTCACCAATCTCCTTACCAAGACAGCCAAGCCCTGCACCACAACCTCATGGCCCCTTTCTAGGTGGTTCTGACCAAACCAGAAGTGTCAGTGTTTGATGAAGAGGGCTTTCCTTCTTCCACTCTCAGCCTGCACTTCTCTCTAAAGCCATGCTTCTCCACATCCTGTCCCTCCGCCTGGAATGGCCCACCGTTTCACTTCCTTTCTACAAACCACAGCTACATCTAATAGTGCACCTTCATCCCTCACAACACTTCTGAAGTCCCTCAGCCAAAATCTTCCCTCTCCACTTTTCTACTCCTGGAGTCCACACCACCCAACTCAGAGACGCTGTAGTTATTAAATGAGATAAATTACTACATTTGTGCAAGTATTATCTGTTTCTCACTGAAAATTAACCCTTAGAAAACAGGGAGCACCTCACTGTGAGCTCTATAGACTTGTTTTATAGAGCATCTTTTTTTTTACGAGAGATATACATCAGGCAAAACAGTCACCCCAGGTCAGGACACTTGTAGAGATTTCTTGACAGAATTAGTAAAACAAGAGCCAGACAATAAGCACCACAAACCCAGGTCTAGTCGTCATTCCTGGGTTTGTGCTCTCTGACCGTTATTTAAAGTGTTCGCTGTCATCATTATTGAAGGAGGGGCAGAGAGACAAAGAGACAAAAAGTTTGTGAAAGATTATTTTACAACTATACAATAGCTGTTACACTGTGTAGATCCCAATTAAACCTCTAAGAAAAAAATGTTTAAAAAGTCATTCTTCTAATTCCAGTACTACGAGAACTTGTGATTTTGAGTTACAATATCTTATATCACACATGACTCATCTTAAGTATTTTAGGTGAGGGAGAATAGAAGACGGGGACTATATGGGACAAGGACACTAATGTCAAACAGGGGTATAAAGAGTTGAATAAAATTATTTCATATAGTGTGAGAATAGAAAAATAATATTTAAAATGAATACATTATGTTATTTTCATGGTTATGAACACATTAAATATATATTTTCAACATTATCGAAGTTCTGGAATTTGTATATTCAACTTTGCCCAAAATTATTTAATGGGTCTTTTCAATGGCAACTTAGAACTCACCTTGTATTTGACGTTGCCATGCAGGCGCGATTGGCATATGTTTGCAGTGTTGGGTTATGTTATAGGAGGAGCAATATGAGTAGCTGAGGAGGAATTCAGAAATGCCAATTTCTTTTACTCCACTTCCTTTCACCCACCAAGTTTTAAAAATAACTTGCCTATTCCATAATATTCATTCATTCATTCATGCATTCACTCGACAAATACTTCCTGAGCACTTTTTCTATGTTAGGCACTATGCTGCACACGAGGAATATAGTTGAGAAAGCATGGATAGAAACTGGAGAGCATTATGCTAAGTGAAGTAAGCCAGGTGGTGAGGGACAAATACCATATGATCTCACCTTTAACTGGAACATAATCAACAAAAGCAGAAAGCAAGCAAAACATAACGAGAGACATTGAAAGTAAGAACAGTCTGACAGTGGCCAGGGGGGAGGGGGGAGGGGACAATGGGGAGAAGGGTTTACAGGAGCCACTATGGA